>JAOWAR010163988.1:0-10274 GCA_028571005.1 Clathrina lutea
TCGGGGGGGCGGGGGGGGCGGAGGGGGGCGGCGCGGGGGGGGGGGGGGGGGGGGGGGGGGGGGGGGGGGGTAACATCTTCACTCTCAGACACAGACAACTGGCTTTGTGGGGTGCTGAGTGCACGCGACTGGCAAGGTTGCATAGGTATCAGAATAAGCATGAGCCTGTAGCCTCGAGGAGGGTCATGGGGCGTTAGAAAGCAGGCATACACTGTAAGGTGGCCGAGAGTATGGTATGAAACCGGATAGTAATCAGTAAGCACTGCCAGTTGCAGGCGAAAGAATTGAGCAAGCCCGCCACCCCGATTTGCTTTAAAGCAGAAACGACAAGATGACAAGACAAGGCAACAAGAGAGCCGGCACTATGCGGCAAAGAAAATTGAACAGAGGAGGAGAGGGGTGGGAAAGCGAAGAAAATTGATCAGAGGAGGAGAGGGTGGGAAGGCGGTTGTTTTGCCATTGCACCCACAAACTATGACACACAAAAACTGGAGCAAAAATGGAGTCTGACGCTGTCAACCGCATTAGCTGCTACAGACAATGCTATTGTGGCAATTCGCAGCACCAGGCATACCTTCATATTCTGATCTTCTCCAAGAGAGGGAATATAGTGCAGTGAAAATATCCAATAGTCCAAATAGGTAACACTAAGTACAAAGGTTACAGACTGCAAGGTGCATGACGTAAGACCTAACCAAGTAAGGTCAAACTCCTCATTCACAATGTGTTTGAAGCTTGCACAAACGTTTCATCCCATTGTATTGACTTTCTGGAGTGCCAAGGGTAGACTTAATCCACCATCACTATCAGCATATAGCAGGATGCAGTGAGTGAGGTGGGACAACTTCTTCGTATGACATATGGCAGTATGCCAAGCCTGAACTTCCAAGAAGTGCCATGGTCAACAAAGCCACGGACACAGAGGTCATGCATTACTTTTTTTTGCACTTTGTGCCAACAGGCCAAGCAAATTATGAAGCGCTACGGTATGAACTTTGCCATGAATACCACAGAGGACCAAGTTCGTGACCTGCAGAGCTTCGTCTGCCAGTGGAAGTGAGTAGGTTAAAGAATAAATTTTCAAAGACTTAGCACTTCCCTGTTAGCACTTTCCTGTGCTAACAGGGAAGTGACAATGATTATCACTGCAGGGTAGCAATTAGTGTTGGTAATATTTTTATGCTGGTAAGCAGGTTCAACCATCATTACCACTCGCAACATCAAGAGATTCACTACCATAATGCCTGTCGGAACTCACTTTCAGAATTCAAGAATCCGAAGACATTTGACAAGCTGATTCATTTCCACTATTTTTTGTAGCTGAAATGATTTTAGGATTAATAGACAGCTTCTCATCTAGTTAGGTGCGTTTGGTTTTTGTGCGATCTGCAGTATGACTGTGCTCAGGGCTATACCAGATGCCGCCAAGATGCAGGTGGTTCGTAATCTTGGTCAAGCTGAGCGCCTCCGGGGCATGTGCGGGAACAAGACACGCGTCCAGGCATTGCTGAACTACGCACTCCAGGCGATGGTATGTCTATTCCTCTGATTATGTCAGTTATAGCTAGAGCTATCTCAAGTAGGTCTCTCATTTGATTCACCATAGGCTGCCAAGCTCCTTCCTTCTTGACTATGCCTTCAGCTTTGTGGCAATAATGGCATATGTTTCTTTCTGATGTCCTAATTTGCTCATCAGAAAAAGACTTCACCAACCAGCCGCATCAATGCCAGTGACATCCGCACACTTGGAAACCTGGGTCAATATTTGTCGCAAAGTCAGCTCGATGGCATGTCTAAAGACGACTTAGAAGCATCAGCATTCCAGCTGACCCGCAGCAATGAGGGTGGAGACAGCGACATGCAAATGAGCAAGATTGCCGCAGCTGTGTACAAGAAATCAAAGAATGCGTGAGTAATTATCACATTTACTAACGGGATGCCTGCCTTAATGCATGTATCCACTGCGTCCGCATTACATCCTCGAAGCTCCTCTTGGCTATGGCGACACAATGATGGTCCTCATGGCTATGACCACACAATGATTGTCCTCTTGACCTTGACCACACAACGATTGTCCTCTTGGCTATGACCACACAACGATTGTCCCCTTGGCTATGACCACACAACGATTGTCCTCTTGGCTATGACCACACATCTTACAAGCTGAAACAAGCCGTGTTTCTAGTATTTTCCTTGCTCACATGGCCTGTTTTCTTTCATTGTGGCTGACAGGAGAGACGGAAGCCTGTCCTCCGACACTGTTCGTAACCTTGGCCAGGCTGCATGCCAACTCCCGGACACCTTCTTCTCAAGCTTGTCTGACAAGGTAAGTTGGCAGCGTTAATTTAACATCTTCGTCTGTTTGGTAAATGATAAGATGATGAAACCATTGATACATGATAAGGCGGTGACCTCATTGGTCCGAATAATGCCTTGACTTCATTGGTCAATGCAACTATAGCTGAATCGATCGAGGGTTTTTCTTAACCACAGCGACTTAGCTGACAGCTTTCATGATCATCTTTTCGGTTTATAGGTTGATTCACCTGTTACATGCCAAACACTGAGATCATAAAATTACCGACTGCTCTTATTGTGTTCATCTAACCATGAACTATTTCTTTCTGACTGTCTCCTGTTCTCTGCGTCCATCTCTCCCTGCCGCCCCTCCCCTTTTTTCTCTCTCCTCCTCAACTCCCTCCACCCCCTTCTTCTCCATCCATTCTCCTCAGACGATGTTCAGTGCCCAGATTGACTCTCTTGGACAGCAGAAATGCGGTTCAAAAGCATCTGGACAGCTTGTGCAGCGTGCCAAGATGCACTGGGGAGACGGTGAGGATTACCCTTCCCATTTGAGGACCATCTTCAGTGCATATTGAATCTTAGAGGATTGGCCATCTAGAACATAACACCTTAAAAGATGCGGTCATCACTGACCATCGGACTTTCTCCTCTTTGTTTGTCACAGTGAGCCAGTGGAATGAGTCACATGTACGACGCCTCAACCAGTCCATTCCAAGCATGAACAAAACCGACTTGCAGAAGCTGCACCCGCGAGTTGTGCGAAACACTTTGGAGACACTGGGAAAGACAAACATCTCCTTGGACAAAGCTGCTATCCTGGCAGACAAACTGCCCGGAGGCAAGGTATGCCAACTAAAGCTTGGTGTTTGATCATCTAATGAGATTGAGAGCATGATAGGCAGAGCAACTGCCGAGATGCATTATCCGTAAGCAAAGTTTTCAAACTGAAAAGCAAAACGTTTGACACTGAGGGTTGAAGTTAAAAGGCAGAAGAAGAGAACTCAGAGATACTGTTTGGGATAACCCAAACACCAACTCACATGTTGACACCGGATCGCTTTTGCCACAACTTGTGATTACAGCCAGAGAATACCTAACACCTATGAGTGAAAAATAACATAACTGTATACATTGCAGGTTGTTAAGGCTAAACACCGACCTTCTTACTCGAGTTTAGGATGAGATAACCCTCAGAATCACAATCAACATTGCTGCAAGCTGCTGGAAAATGCAATCCGTAAGGCGAGACTAATCAGGGCCAACGTTCCTTGTCTTCTTCTACAGCACTCTCGCAGTGCTCGAGACACAAGCAGCAGCGACCGCCTTACTGCAGCACAAACTAAAAACCTCGGCCGCATTGCTTGTGCCATGTCACCTAGTCGCTTTGCCCATCATCTCAATGACAGCGACGTTCTCTGCAGCTTGTCGCGGCAGACATGTTTCAACAGCAGCCAGGTACACACTTAGACAAACCGATATTGTAACAATCAGCTCCACTGGCCGATCTCTCTCTCTCTCTCTGTCAATCTCTCTCTCTCTCTCTCTGTCAATCTCTCACTCTCTCTCTCTCCCCTGTCAATCTCTCTGTCAATCTCTCTCTTTCTCTCTCTCTCTCTCTGTCAATCTCTCTGTCAATCTTTCTGTCAATCTTTCCCATTTTCGTACCCTGCCTTGTGTTTTGCCCTGTAAGCCGTTTCTCCCTCATTTTTAAAATGAAGCCGTAGTCGTTTGAGTAATGGGTCTGGCCCTATGGAGCGACAGGTCTGTTTGTATGCTGGCAACTTTCCCTTACTGTACGGCTTATGTTTGGGGAAGATACGATTGGCACGAAGCATATTTCTCACCTTTCTCACCTTTCCAAAGGAGAGAAGAACTAGAGTAGAGAGTCAGAATGTGGTTCCACATCAGACAGTTAACGTAGCTTTCAAGTCACAGTAAGATTTTAGTCGAACCCCTTAAAACGCTTTGACAAATACCGCCTGTTTGCTCGTTTGTTACAATAGTATAGAACAGTCAACAAGGTACATACTGAGACAGGCCCTACTGGTCATCTGAGAGCAAAATTAAGTTCAATCCGTCCTCTCTCTTCTATCTTACTCACCAATCTCCCTCTTTATCTCTCTCCCTCGCTCCTCGTGATCACTGTGTATTTCTTTGGCCTCTCCGAGCTCGCTCTTTTTCTCAGGCGAGACGCGTATGGAACAAGAAGTTGCTTGTGTTGAAGTCTTCGTAATACTACGCTTCAATATGGACAGTGTATTTTCCTTTGCTTGCAGAAAATGATGGTCTTAAAGGCACTGAAGATGAAGTTTGGTAGCGATGTCGGTACTTGGGGTGAGGACCCCGTCAGCTGCTTGGGCTCTTTTGCCAACAACATGTCAGCTGCTGACATTGGAAAAATCTCTGACAGCACCTTCAAGTGAGCCTCTCCATTAAGAAGCACTGCATTTTGTAGCACCAGACTTGTGTTTAAGAAAAATTTGATCAGTCCTGCAATGCTTCTTGCAATTCAATATTCTGCACTGCCACTAGTTGCATGTTCGCTGTACAGTTAATTTCCTTATCATTTAAATTTTTATTCTTCACCCTGTATCTGTTGTCATGGTGTCGTCTCTTTGCTTCTTCTGCCTGCTTGAAGGGCATCTGTTCGTCAGCTGGGTAAGCAGAACTTTTCCGATCCTGAACAGCGCAAGCAATTCTTCAATCGCATGAAGCAAGTATACGGCCAGGTCGGACCTATGTGGAAGGACAGCACCATCAGCACCATGGGCAATCTAGCTGGTAAGAGGAAGACAATTTAAGTTTGTCTACAATTTACTTCAGTGATTTTCTCAAGTGTGGTGGTGATTGACTGATCATGAACAGTGGAAGAGGAGGAGAGGAAAGGACGAAGGCAAAGAGCAGTGATGTCTTAGATGGCATAGAAAGGCAATGGGTTGGAGCGTTGAAGAGGGGGAGGGAAGACAGAGAGAGAGGGGAGCAGAGAGAGAGAGAGAGAGAGAGAGAGAGAGAGAGTAGAGAGAGAGAGAGAGAGGGAGAGAGAGAGGGAGGAGAGAGAGAGAGAGAGAGAGGAGAGAGAGAGAGAGAGAGCGAGAGAGAGAGAGAGAGAGAGAGGGGTGTGGGGGAGAGAGAGCAACAACAAACTGCACCTCCTGATTTTGATGTATTTCCTCTTCAAGGTCACATCGGAGCTGGTGGATCCCTCTCCCAATGCAAGACGGATGTTGGACAGCTGTCGGAAGATCAGATCAATGCAATCTCTGTCTCTGCCATCCCACATCTGTATAACCTCAAGGTGAGCTGACAGGCACAAGCAGGTCACTTTCTGTGTTACTTTTCTCAACCTATATAAAAATTTTGCCCATGACAATGATTCTGCGCCAGCTGTGCTAAAAGAAGTGAGTCATCTTGTGACACCATCCCTATTAATGTAGTTCGTTCGATGAAAATCTTTTTTTGTTCTTGGTGTGTGGTCAATCTCCTTTGCTCCAAGTAAACCAACGCCTTGTCTTTCTTCTCTTTCATATCCTGCAGTGTTTCAGTCCAGATCAGCTGAAATCTCTCGACGGCGAGCAAGCCCGTGCGGTGACAGCCACTCAGACTCAGGAGCTGGATTCAGCTCAGCAGGAGGCATTGGCCACAGTTACTTGTGACCCAGAATGCACCACACAAACCGGCGGAAACGGAGGCAGCGGCAGTGGTGGTCGGCTTGTTATGTCCCTTGCCAGTGTCTTTGGCTTAGCCCTGCTCACTATTTTCCTGTAAAGACAACTTTTACACAGTCTGCATCCTGTCTTTAAGTTTTAGTCTCACATCTCGTAGCAGCCCAGTTTTCAATTCCCGTTATTAGGACTACCTCTGAGTATTGCAACATAGTGATTAGTGTTTTTAATCTTGTTCTGTAGTCACCACTGCTGAGCTGTCCTTTTCCCTACTTTTCTCCTTCAAGAAGTTGCGGCTATCTAGATTATGTGCAGTGGCCACATCAGTAAAGTAGTAAGGTACATCTCCACCTAAGATTTAAACAAATTTAAGTGTTTGTTGCAAACCACACCCAGTATCATCAGTTATACTCTCCATTTCTTTACATTACAGTTTTGTTCAACTGCTCAGTGCTTCTCTTGCTATCTTGGTATTGGGACTTTTACTAATAGATTACAATTTGGAGGCGCGGATTTGTCAGGTTTTACACCATAAAACCCGAAGCTTCACCTCAGATTCTATTCACCTCGGGTTTTATGCTCGGTGTAAAACTAGATAAATCCAAGGCTGAGGCTTGTAATCTGTTTGAATTTTTCCATGGCTGCCCTCTCTGTTCTTGTTTTTGTCGTTGGAAAATAGAAATCAAGAGAAAAATGGTCCTTTATACAAAAGCCGTCTTGTATGTTTGACAAGGGCGCTGGAGCCCGGCACTCGTGATCACGACAAAACGAACCGCATGTGAAATGAGTACCTGATTCAGGTGAAGACGCGCTGTACAGCCCGCATTGCAATACCCCTGATCTAGACGATGATTTTCCTTTATCCTCGTTTTTCAAGTTTCTTGCCTTCTTTGAGAACACATCTTGGGATAAGGCACAATGTATCCATCGTTTTGATGACATTTTGATGTCACAAGAGCAGAAGGTCTTTGAAGATGCAGTACCTGACAACACAAGAACAGCCACCAACTTTTGGGTTGGTGTTTTTAAGCAATTTTAGAAAAACAACTGCCAGTTAGTCTGAGCACATGCTCGGCCGAGGAGCTTGATGACACCCTCTGCAAGTTCTGTGACGGTGGTTTGAGGATCATAAAAGGCGAGGCCTACCGGAAGAGCAGCTATCTTGTGCTAGGTCAGCTCTCCAGCGTCATTTGACACAATCGAACAAAAATTGCGGGCCACCACATTCAAGCAAAGCGATTTAGGTCTCAATGCCATCTTGAAGCGGAACAAAGCCAGCAGACTAAGCAAGCTTGTCAAGCACAAGGGCGTCCTCACTGAAGCCGACAAGGACCCGGTTTTGACAAATTACCTGGCGGATGTTTTGGAATCTAAGTAAGCCAAACTGTAATGGGTGCTTGAGGACTCAACCTAACTTGTTTTTTTTTCCTTCACTATTATACTATACTTATTGCCTGTTCTCTCTCTTTTTCCCTTTCTTTTGGTAAAACTGAACTTCGATCATGTGGTGAAGCAAAATGCCAAATTCTCTCAAGTTACAACTTTCAGGTGTTGTCTTCTTGAATGCTTCTTTTCAGGTGTATGTGCATTGAGCCATACAAACCTCCTGAGAGGTTGGAAATGCTACAAAAACCTCTCAAGAGGTTTTATAGGAAACTGTAAACCCTGGGGAAAATGCACCTGATCAAATGGAAGGCAATCAGTACAAACATCTACAAGAAAAAATAGACAAATTATTGTTGCTGCTCCCACAACAAACACACTTGCACAGAATGATTGGACAGCACTGTTTTCCAATACAAAACCCGACATAAAACTCAAAAACGACCTTTTTCATGCCTACTTAATAATCTCTAGCCGATGCCAAAAAACACCTTAACAGTACATCTAGATCAAGTAAAGTACCTGGCCTCTTAAATCCTTAGGGCTTCAAACGGACCTGTTCTTGTCACTGCTCACCAAGCTCTATGTGGGTAAGTCGACACAATCTTCCTATATAATTTGCCTTGTGGAGCACTCTCACTGGGACATACCATGTTACGAGAGTAATACAGTCTTGGCTTTGTCGCAGCCTCATCTCACCTGCAGCTTCTGTACTGCACATGAAGAGGCCACAAAGGCCGAGGCAGTGCTGTCTGTAGTTTGATAACTTGTGCATACTCATGGTCGCTTTTGGCACTATATAAGGTCAGAAGGTCCAGACGCCTTGGTGGTCTTGACTTCCTTCTTCAGGTACGCTGATCCTTCCCCGGGTGGGGATCAGGTTGACGCTCCTCTGCAGATAAAACGGCGTTGCCCTAGATCTTGTTGACACACTACTTTGCCTGGTCTTCCTGCCTGCTGCACCTGGCCTTCAACCCTATCGAGGACAGGCTTTTCAGTAAGCTCCAAAGTGCAGGGCGGGGTTGGGTACATTTTGCCTCCCAGCCCAAAATCATGTTCCTCCTGCAGCAAGGCTGTGGTGCAACGTTTTCTGAAAGTTTGATCAAGAATGGATCACATGACACAGTTTGGTCTCCATGGTAATGCAGTTTTTCAATTTAAAGGGTTTTCAACCCTGTTTTCACAAAAGATCAGAATTCGCATGTGCAGACAGTTTTGAATCTGAAAATAAGGCAGAAAAGACTACAAATGCTTTGCAATGGGTGTAGCAGCATGGAAGATGAAAAGAACACGGAAGTTAGGGTAGTTATTCCCTCCAAAACGAAATGTTAGACAGACGCGTTAGTGTGTATGTAGCTTCATCTGTATGCTCATGTTGGATGACCAAGAGAAGAATTGCCGCCTGTTGCACGTCTAGTAACTGTCGAGGTTTCATCCAGGTAGTATATGGACACCTCCTGGCCACTTACTGCCAGCAAAATATTCTTGGCAATGAAAGAAAGATCAAATTACATGCAGAAAGAACCGCACGTCTAGTAAACAGGGTGAACCAGAAAAAATAGACAGAGTAGAGCCTGAAAACCAAAAAACAGGGTGGGTCCTGAAAATCTACAGGTGTCAGAAGCTCAAAAGCAGTTCCAGAGGCATAAATAGGACTGGGTATCCGTAAGTTTGAGATTTCGCATCATAATAAGCTATTGCCATGGTAACCTCAACCACTCTCTCTTGTTGCAACTGCCCTTCTTTAGAGGGAACATACACAAAGGAAAAATCAATGAGCGCCCGGCCTTGAAATAATCTGCCTCAGAAAATACACAATGAGTTATATGGGGGAGGGGGGGGACCAAGGTGCTCCCCTGCCCTAGATTGAGTTAAGGGAATAATGTGCAGCAACGAGCAAAGAAACTTCAATGGGCCCATTTGAGCTCGAATCTGCCCGTCCTTTCCAGGAAATATTAGCTTGTTCCCATCTGATTTTGCGCTGCTTGCGTTCGATATAATCCGATACGATGTAAACACGTCCTCCGACAGCTACATGCAGCCTCGAGCCTGCTCTCCCAGCACAGGAGCAACTGAGACAAGTATTCCTGCTCCGACCAATGCTCCTGAAAATGTTTACTGAAATGCTTCAGAAAGGAGATCCTTAGCTTTAGGCGCATGTCCCTCCAGACAAGGCAGTATGCCTCCTCCCGATCTTCTCACACATTCACACAACCGAGTAACATTGCTGGAGTGCCTGGACCTTCTTCCGGTATGATACATTACCAAACCTTCTTAGTGGCCACTGATTCACACGGGATTCAATTTTGGTGAGGGGGTTAATCAACTCACTGTGGATACTAAGCCTGCCCATAACCTCTCTGCATCCCCAAGGGGGCTCAACCCTAGAAAAAGCTGTTGCGGACTGCAGCAAATCAGTAGAGACGACGACGAACCACTTCGACGATCCCAGGCACAGAAAACTGGACACTTGGATATCCAACCTTTTCAACAACTAATTCTTTGACAACGACAGAACTCAATACACAACGAAAACGTATCTCACGGCTGGACTTGAGTTCAGAAGCAAATGAAACTCTCATCTTCAGGTGAGTGTTTCGATCTGATACAAAAGCAATAGAAATATTCCTTTTTCCAGTTTGCACAGAGCAACTCGTGTTATGAAAGGAACTGAATAATAGAAGGGGTTCACCAGCAGAACTAGATTTTGAGCTACAACTCATTGAAGAAGGGGTGTTGGGCACATACGAACCTTACACACACCTCTCCTCTCTGGGTTGTTGGTATAGATTTCAAACTTGGGTAACACTCAAAACTTTACTCGACGGAAACAGAACACACGTAGTTCCATTCAGACCTGACTTTAACTTCTCCTTGACATTTTCCAGTTTTTCACTTCATCGTATTTTCAAGAAATTGCATAAT
>JAOWAR010163999.1:0-10274 GCA_028571005.1 Clathrina lutea
ATAATAATCAAGAAAAAAAGATAAATCACCGTGCATTATAATGATAGTAATTCAAAGACTCTGCTACATGCAGGAACAGCTCTTTACCGCCGTTAACACACCAGGGACTGGCTGGCCAGCCAACATTAAATTTCAGATACAGGCATGCTGACTCACCTTCCTGTCAGCAACCGACGTCCACCATGATAAGCTCCTCAAGGAGCTTATCGAGGAGCTCACCAGGGACTGGCTGGCCGACCCACATTGAATTTCAGACACAGGCATGCTGACTCACCTTCCTCTCAGGGACCGACATACACCACGATAAGCTTCTCGAGGTGCTTATCGAGGACCTCCTCGAGGAGCCTATTGAGGAGCTTATCGTGGTGGACGTTGGTCGCTGAGAGGAGACAACACTTGGAGAGTGAAAAAACCGAAACTTTTCTCAAAAAATTTAGTGTCCTGGGACCCCTTAAGGCCAGATTAAATTTTATCGAAGGCATACATGTCCACGCTGCCTTGCTCCAACGAAAGACAAAAAGATCGGCTGCCTACGGCAGGCACAAGCACTGCAGTGCACATGTACTATTTGTACACAGCGCCAAGCGTGGACATGAAAATCTGCCATGACCTAGAGACTTGCACATACGACATCGACAATATGTTACACGTGCTCTATGAGCCTAGGATCTGACATGTGGACCTATGCAGATTTACACAATATTATTATTAAGAAGAAGGATTGATCTTGTAGATCTCACTCTCATTTCGAAGTATTAATCAACAGAGAAGCAATGTTGGCAACAGACACTTAGAGTGAGGAAAAGAAGTTGGTTAAGAGAGATGTTTCGATGCACTTCACCATCATCAGTCTGAAACAGGAGGATCTAATCGATCTAGTTGGTAGCTTGGTCTACTGACTAGATCCTCCTGTTTCCGGCTGATGATGGTGCAGTGGACCGAAACGTCTCTCTTAACCAACTTTCTTATCCTTGTCTGTCTGTCTGTCGGCCTGTTTGTCTGCCTTTCGGTCTGTCCGTCCATCTGTCTGTCTTCCTGCCTGTCCTCTCCCCCCCTTCTATATATCTCTTTGTCTCTCCATCAGAAAGGGCAGCAAGAAAGGGTTTTCTTTTCTTTTCATGGTAGCAAGGCTCAAACAGATATGATCTGAATGTTGAGACAGGATGCACTTTTCCAAAACCGCACTACCCTACAAGCACAATAATTATGATATTATCTTCAATGTCCAAAGCTGATATGATGATGGTTGCATGGCAACCAATCTTAATAAATGACATGGAAGCCATCCCCAGTTACTTTTGCTTTGTGCTGTGAGGGAAGGGGAAAGACGAGGAGGGGACAAAAGAGGGAGGGGTGAAAAACAGAAAAGAAAGATCAAGCTTAAGATGATGTTATCAGTAATTTCCGTACAACCTACTCCTTGACAGAAGAGGGATGGTTGGGTTATGACAAAGAGCAAGCAAAAAAGAAAAAAATAGAACAAATATTTTCCCTAATTCTGGTTTTAATTTTTTTTTTGCCGGTTGACAGGCACAGTGACAGGGGGATTTATTCTGGGGATGGATTGAAAAAATGGCGGCACCTAGAGATGAACCCAACACAACTGGGGCACCCTCTGACAAAGCAACGATGGAAGGATGACCTAACACGCTGAGCCATAGCTTGCAGACTTTGTTTAGCTCTACAAGCCACAGACAAACCTCACCTGGACCAGAAGTCTTGCCTTGGACATGCTCAACGACCTGTACACAGCATACTTGTGTGTGATTGTCCATGGCACACAGGCACGTGCTTGCAAAATGGCCAGCTTCGCTGTCTCGGAGAAGCCAAGATCGACCAGCTCTGCTCTCATCCATTTACTGAGAGTTGCTGACACAGCGACAAGTTGCAGTCGACTGTCACTGCGCAGAATATCTCTGCGGAGCAGTTTCACAACCATCAGTGCTGGCCGCGGGTGGATCTCGCGCCTCTTTAGCTGTGTCAGGGTACGGTGCGGCGTCAGTGGCGGGATCATGCGGTCCACTTCATCCAGAACAACGCGCCGCGTTGCACTGAACAGCATTGGGTCGGTGGCCATGACGCGAAGCAGTCGTTTTGGGGTGGCGATGATCACACGCGGCACCCCATGTCGCAAGTCAGACGCAACGGTTGGTTCATCAACGCCTGATACCAACGCTACACAGAATGGACCACGCGGGCCAGCCGAAATGAGCGAGTTGGCCACCATGAGAATCTGAATGGCAAGCTCCCGTGTGGGGACAATGATGAGTGTTGAGCACACGTGCCTGCTCAGCTGCAACATGGGCAAGAGATAAGCCAATGTTTTGCCCGTGCCTGTCATCGACTGTATGACCACATCCTTCCCATCCAAGAGTGACGATATAGTCATGGACTGGATACGTGTTGGACTAGTAATGTTTATATCCCCCAGAGCTTTGCGCAAATGCGAGTTCACACCCAGAGTTTCAAACGTTTCCCTGCGTCTGTCTGGCCTCTCAGGCAAATCGTCCTCGCTAAGCTTACTGTAGTCAATTTGAAGACTTTTTGCATAATCCTTCGCTTCTTTATGTTTCTTCCATCTTGAGGCAACCTCCTCCACAGAGCCCTCTTCTTCAAGCTCAGGGTCAACTCCACGAACTCTTGCCAATTTCATTGCTTCGTAAACTTCCCTCTTCCCTCTTGCTTTCTCCCACATCTGTTGCACTCGCCCAGTTCTGCTCATCCCGAGCTCATCCGCGTCTGCTGGCAGCTGTTTTTCTTCCTCGTATAAGCCTGCCTCTTTCGCTTGGTGAGAAGCTGTTAGGCGCTTCCTGCTCCGCAGTCGAGCCAGGCAAGCCGCAGTCGAGCCAAGACATCTGGCAAGACTTAGTGAGAGAATCCCCTGCCGAGATGGCAAGGGGAGTGAGATTCCTGCCAGACGACCAGCCGCCATGTCTCAATGTCCTTTCCGCGGTTTATCGCAACAAAGCTGCCAGAGTGATCATGATCTAGCAAATAGGAGCTCAACGTCAGCCTCCTGCGCAAAAAATGTTTCTTCAGTCATATGCATCATGGTCGTGGAGGTGTTGTGTGGCCTGGCCATTGTTCGCATAACCAAGGCAACCCAACAGTGCGCCTCGCGGCCTCGAGCTCATTATGCATGCAGCACAGCGGATTATATCGATATCGCGCGCGCATCAGCGCGCATCAGATATCCAGAGCTCAAGCTCAAGATCGATTGCACACAGCTGGCCGGCGATCGATCGATCGACCGATCCGCCGGCCAGCTGCGTGCAGCTTGCAGCGTTCGCCGATCCTGTCACGGGCTTGTGCGTTCTCGGCTGATCGAAGTCCCAAACTCTCCCGGTGTGGAAGAACATGGGAGATCGGAAGTGGATTATGGAGACTTAATTTGTTGTTTTGTTTATGAACAATTTGTCAACTTATTTTCACAGTTCTCACAACAAGCATTTTTCTGCGAAGACAATTTGGCTTTTTTTTTTATTGGCGAGGTTGGTCACCTTCGTCTTTTCTGAATTAACTAGTTGGGGTATTCCCAGGATCAAGCATAACAGTGTTGGGTACCTGGCCTCGGTCTGCTTCTGGGTATTGCTTTTATTATTATTATTTTTTTTTTTATGCTTTACGAGATCTTCCGATCTCTATCCAAGTCCTCCGCCCTTGAATGCGTTGGGCATGTTGTGTCCAAAGGAGCCGGACAATGTAGCACCCATCATCCTCCCTCCTCTAAGCCAACCTGGAGAGGTCGAATCCGACTCGGACGGGGAGTTTGGTTCATCGCCTCCGCCGCCGCCTGTGCTAATTGTGGCCAATGTTCCCGACTGTGTGTTTTCGGAAGAGGAGGACAAGGTATTTGGGCTCACGGAGCGCATGTAAAGTGTGAATATATGGAAAGACATGACCTGATTGCATTGCCTTCTCCCACTCTTGCAGGCGAAGTTTGAAGAGCTGTTCTCCAAGCATGGCGGCCACGTGATCTTCCATTACCTCAAGAGCTTTCACCGCGTTCGAGTGGAGTTTTCTTCAGCGGCACAGGCCAGCTCGGCGCGTGACGCTTTGGATAACACCCCTATTCACGGGCAAGAGATTAGAGTTTTCGAAGGCAAGGTGAGTGGTCGCTGATGTTTTTCGGCCAGAGAATCAACACTGAGAGCATCCGAGAAACTTGTTTCAACGAAGAAAAATCGGAGTTTTGAAAATGGTAGTATGCATGCAAGAATACAGCGGCGCTCTCATCTGTGGTTGCGCTTGTCCCAGCACCATCCAGTGCTGTCTGCGTTGCCGTTGTAAAAAAAAAAAAATCATTCCCATTTATAAGTGAGATCTTTCGTGAAAAAGCTGAAGTCTTTACTAAAGCCATACAAAGTGCTATAGCAACTCCACCTTTTCTCCATTGTGCACATTGGGCTCCACTGAAGCTCATAATCAGAAGATAAAAACTCATCGCCAGGAATGGGCGGCAGTCATATACATATAAATAGGGTGTCCCACCAAAGGCTGGCAAGTATACAGTGCATCCACTTTTTTGTGTTCAAACTTTGTTTGATTATTTAAAAATATATATTCGGTCGATTTTCTTAAGTTTTTAAGGATTTGATCCTTGCATGGTGATCTATTGTCAAGTGTCTTCAAATCTGAGATTTTCGAAAATATTCCAGCAGTTCATTGCGTTGTTACACCTTTGAAGGTCCCGAAAGCGCCGGACTAGACACTTCTTGTTGCTTTAAGGTGCGTTGGGGATAGCTAATTTCACCCTGTAAATTTCATTGTTGTACTATTTCTCTTCGTGTCAAAAAAATCAAACTTATCCCTTGGTGAAAAGAAGACCATGCTGCGTAATCAAAGCATTTACCAGGCTACAGACCGGCCGCGCCTCACACTTGCGGCGGACGCGATCTTCACGAAGCTTCGCCGAAGCCTGAAAGTGGCGTGTGGCTTGTGCATCGAGCCTGGTAACCATACCGTATCCTGGGAGAACTGACGTCACATGTACCCTGATCTTCTCCCTAAAAGGGGGTTTCTTTACTTTGGCAAAAATAAAGACACGGAGCTGTCGCTCATTTCGTCTTTTGAAGTTGGGGAAGAGGGCCACACCTTCCCGATGTTTTCAAACCATCTTTTTTGGGCGGGCCCTTGCGGCCCGTTGGTGCTTGTTCAAAGTTTTGAACGTAAGAATCTGGATGCACTGTATGATGGGTACGAGATGGAAGAGAAAAAGTCATGGTATGGAAAGTCTATCATTTGATTTTTATTGTGCAAGCCACCACAAAGAAGAAAAAAAAAAACGGAAAACAGTGTTAAGATGACTTCCGCACTTTTTATTCGGCCTAATCGAACGACAGCCAATTCTTTGATGCCAGTATGCCTGTGTATGTTGTGACGGCGTCTACGCGTGCCCTGGCCGCAGGTGATGTCAATGAGCAATGTCCTCCTTAATTAAATGAAGGCTTGGTAAAGGCATTGCTCTTTTGCTACCCAGATTAAGTTTTGCCCGAGCAAGAAAAGAACGATTACAAGAAGCAGAGAAGGCCACTGTAACTACGTTTCACATTGAAGCAATCTTCAGAAAGCTAATGAACACAATACGAACTCTCCAGTCTCTTATGGAAGCTGGTGAGCATTCAACTCATGGGGAGGGTGTGTAACCAAGCATGGATCTAAAAGGGTGGGTGTGAATCTCACAATTTCAGGATATGTGAAAGTGTGAACATGTTGATTCAGCTGAAGGTGGCGTGTGCTGTAATGTTTGTTTGTTTGTGTGTGTGTGTGTGTGTGTGTGTGTGTCATAATGAAAAAGAAAGATGCCAGACGAACGGCGAGTACGACACACGAAGAAAAGGAAAAAGCAAAGGAAAAATACAAGAGCAGCAGCATATAGCCCTCTTCATCAGGTCGATCACTGTCATCCTGACAAGCGGAAAGAGGAGAGACCTACCAAGCTTTACGGCTAGGCATGTCTGAAGCCTTCCTGTTTCGGGACCCAATCGAGACAGGAGGAGGCTCTAAGGATGACAGCGGGTCCCAGGGCCGTACAGAGTGAAAGCAAAAACAAGGAGAGAGCAAGAGCTGCATGTGTTTGAAGTCTTCTGTCTCTGACGGTGAATTTCTGTCTCCAACGGTGATCGCAGCGGAGTTTCTCATAATTCGAGACAATGAGCTCGTTTGCTTGGGTCGCTCTACTTCGAGCGGATCTTAAGATAGCGTTTCACCGTAACTGGTGAACGGGAGAGGCCGTCGGTCCGACTGTGGCCTGGATTTTTCTCGAGGAGAGAAGTGGTCGTCGGTGAAAGGCGATTCGACGTCCTCTGCATTGATTACTAAACTTCACTTTGGCCGATCTTTACCTGCGTATGCACGACAAAATTGGCGAAGCTCGAGCAATTCAATCTGCCGGCACGACAAGGACGAGGGTTGTTCGGGAGCTGCTAAGGCAACTACCCGAAGCTGTTTCAGGGGAATAGCATCGAACATGCCGTTGGTGAACAACGTCAAAGGTCCACCCTTCTTTGGCCTTGGCGCAAAGAGGATGGCCTGCGAAAATTGATCAGGGCTGTAAGCCATGCCAGCGGAAGTCCGAGATCACCATGTGTGGGTCCTTGTCGAGCACGCGCTGGATTGTCTGATGAAAGGCATTCGATTCAAATCGTGACTGTCGGAACTGTTTCTGTCAAAGAATCGCTCAAGTGTACCTGTAGCTCTGTACTAATTTTACTGAAGTGTGACCGATGAAAGAGCGACCTGCATCGGGTTCCTTTGAGGACTTCAAATAGTACCGGTTGTACGTTGGGCAGGCAGCGTGTCGTGAACGCGTGAATTCCGAAGAGCTTTGTTCTTTCGCCTTTTTACTAAAGATGACATCTCCCGAAGACATAGAGAGTGATTGCATGACACGCGGCGAGCGTCTGCTAGGCTTGGTGTCTAGCGGGCTCTCATTTATAAGGCTAGCGAACAAATCTGCTAGTCGATGGAAAAAAGCCAATCCGAGGACTTTTAAAATTTGATGGTCTCTACAATCACGGATTCATTGGATCAAATTTTTCGTCAGGTTTTCGTCAAAAGCCCAAAGAAACACCCGGACGTGCGCTTGTGCCAACTCAGACTACGACTGAGAAATTCCTACAACAGAGATCGCAGATGAAAGGGTCAACACGCGTTTGAAAAAGAATTAAGAGGACTTACTTGAGGCGGGAATGTGTTAAGCCGGCGGCGCTATCGCCAAAAGAATAGCCGGAATGCCACGAGTCTGATCTCATCCGAGAAACTCTGCCACCAGTGGAGCGGAACACGTAGGGCGGTTTTGGCGCGCCTCCGGGTTCGTTTGCACGCGACTTTTGCCTTGCATGCAGAGGTCTCTCTCTCTCTCTCTCTCTCTCTTTTTCTTTCTTTTTTCCTTCTCTCTCTCTCGCTTTCTCACATCTTAGGACGAAATACTCAGTTGAAGGGTCTTAAAATTTTCAGAGGGTGTCTTTCCAGAAAACTCCTGACATCAAAATCGGTTTCTTTTATCCGAGCAAAAGACTTTCTACTGTCGGTGAAAAAAGGCACTTTGAAATCAGTGTCCTATCTCTGGCATGCAAAGCGTTTGACCTTCATACTGATGTCGAGATCCTTGCAATTCTCTACATTCCTTTTTAATAGAAGAAGAGCGTCTCCGGGATCCTGTTGAAAATGTTTTTCTAGACCTGGCTCTGGATCCGGATGTGGTCGAGGAAAGTTCTCGGCCGCATCCAGAGTCAGGTCCTTCGCAACTATCTCGTGATCATGCAAGTTGCCGACCAACGATTCGGCTTTCTACCGACAGAAGCGCTCAACGGCTTTCCAGATTGTCTCTACTGTCGATCGTTGGATAAGGGCTCGAGGCAACAACCACTGCATTTTAGCCGTATTCACGGGCTTTGAAAAGGCCTTCGACTGAGTATGGCATTCGCGTTTTAGAAAAAGTCGGCCTCTGTGGCATTCAACCGTCCTCTATAAGATGGATGGCTGTATAACTTCAACATTGTTCCGCTATTGTTCATGCAAACACTGCTCTTTCGTCTCCCTACCACATCACCGCAGGCACTTCCCAGGGTTCACACCTCGGCCAAATTCTCTTTACCGTCTTTATCAATGACCTCCCAGAAACCATTATTTTGTCGATGACACTTTACGATGATACTCTCGTATTTTCCATCTTCTCCCTCTCCCGCTCTGCTACACGCTTGTCACTTATCTCTTTCAAGCGGGATTATCCACTGTTTCAGCATGGCCGTTAAGCTGGAAAGGCCCCTTCAGCCAACAAAATACCGTCATTCTGCAATTTGGCCCCTGTCCTCTCCCTATTCAGTGCTCCTTCCTCATAGAAAGTCAGCCTATCCCTCATACAACCACCCACAAACAGCTCGGTATAACCATCAGCAAAGTGGTTTCTACTGGTCTACGTACCTTCAGCAAGTCATCACCAAGGGAACACAACGTTCACGTCTCTTCAAGCTCATGTCCAACACTCAACCGTCTGCCATCATCCATAACCTCTATCTGCATTATGTACGACTATGCCTAGAGCATGTAGCCTTGGGTGGCACAGTGCCACACTAACAGCCTCAGCATTATTATGTACGACCATGCCTAGAGCATACATGTAGCCTTGGGTGGCACAGTGCCACACTAACAGCCTCAGCCTTGGACCAGATTAAGGTGAGTGTAGCTCACACAATCCTGCATCCTGATTGGATGACTGCAAAGCAGCAGCCTTTTGACGGCTTTATTGGCCATCACTGCGGCGAAGACAAACAGCAGCCTACCTCACTCTTTTTCATCGCCTTCTCCTTACAGTTTATCCTGTGGCGTCAAGCCATCTTCCCGCCCGGGTCTCGGACAGCTCCCATCGAAGCCGCCGCAAGCACAACCAACTACGTTTCGTTGCCAACGGCCCGAACATCTTGTCAAACAACATATTTCTTCTTTCAATCCTCCCTTCTGTAGAACTCTTCACAAAGCTCACTGCAATCTATACCTGCTACGCCTTCCTTTCGGCATGCCCTTGAAATGCACTGGCACCGATGTAAAATGTGAATACAATCCCGACTCAGATAACAATTCCCCTTCCACCCAACTTACTTGCATTTGACTCTCTCTTGGCCTTCGCTCACTCACTAAGTTATTGTTATCTTTCGATGTACCTCATCAGGGTACAGTGTCCTCTTACTTCACGTACTCTGTTGTGTAAACCCATCGATCAAAGCTTTGCCCTGCCTTAAAACTGTGATCCACAGAAAGTCGTAATCCGGCGTTTGTGGTAAGCCTACGTGGGAAGAACTTTTGTCCCCGGTACTGGTACACGATGTCAATGAGCGAATGTCGCAGATGGTGAGTTGCACAAGGATACCACTACCAACTAACTCACATCACACCGTGCATGATACGAATCTCGCATCACACCTAATTCCCTTCCTTCATATAGCTCGAAATGCCAGTCATCGCGCAGCTGCAGTCATCGCCTGGCCGCTTCTAAGAAAGAAGCGCGCGTGGGCAGCTGCAGAAGTTTTGGCCCCAAACTCTCCAATGCTGCAGTAACTCATTGCTCTGGTATGAAGAACGTGGCTAGCAGCTGGGCTGAAATATAACTCACTCCGGGGCCAGTATAACAGCTGTTAGCTTCTACTGACGGCTAAATTTGACCTCTCTAATTTTGCTCTAACCTGTTCAAAAGAAAGCTTTTAGGGTCTATTGTGCGTGTTTTAGTTAGTAGTAGTAGTAAGTAATACTTATTTGACAAGGATTACCCAATAGCAAAATCCGGTGCCTTTCCTTGCCCCGTACCTGGAAGTCAGACAATTAACATCCAGTGAGGAGGGAAAGAAAAACAAGTCAGACAGCCAAAGAAATACGAGCAAAAACAAGAAGAAGACAGAATTGAATCGAAAATGCTAAAATGTCAGACCAAAAGTTTGACTCTCCGAGAAAAAGAATTTGTCTATATGACCAAGGAAAGACTGTGGAGATTATGCAGATGCAATGCGGCGAGGCAGAGCATTCCACGGAATGGAGGAATCATGCAAAAAGAAGGGAAATCAGGCAGAAGGGAAGTATAGAGGAATCGTTCAAGTCGATAGCTTATGAAATGGCCGAGATATAAGAGATCAAAGTTTCCCCAAATCTAGTTCAAAAATCATTTCCGTGAAAAATTGAGCGCCTGACGAAGATAGCCAGCGACGTCAGTTTGGTTTCCTACCCGGTCGCTCGACGGTCTGGCAGCTTCTATCGGTCACGGAGGACTGGTACGAAGCTCTCGA
>JAOWAR010164009.1:0-10274 GCA_028571005.1 Clathrina lutea
ACGCATCCTACGCATGATGTCATAGTGCGCATGCGCATGATCCGTTGCTAGGGAGTCCGGTCACGTGATCCGTTGCTAGGGAGTCATGGTGACATCAGAGGTCCATAGCAACGAGCCCGTTGCTAGGTGAGCCAGAACCACCCTCGCCACTACTACTGATAGGCATGCTCTTGGTAAGACCTCATTTAGTTCCAATTTCTGAGAGCCAAGGACAAGCAGATGGCCCACTTTACCTGGTAGACCGCAGATAAACTCTTCAGCTCATCGAAAATGAAGGCATTTGACATGACAGCTTTCCACGTGTTGGCATACGTAAATGCCTGTTGTCGAACAGAGAACCGCACAATAGGCAAGTATAAGGGTAATCGCCACGTGCCGAGGAGGGAATAACTTTGTCTTTCAACGACTGAAAGAGCTTGTGGATAGAGAAAAGTACGTCCCAAAGAGCTGAGATAAGCTAGGTCTTTTTCAATCAAAGACAATCTCACACCTCCTAAGGTCACAGCCAGAAATGCCATCTCTCGTTGAAATTAAAAAAAAAAAAGGTATATTAAAGTAAGTGCTCACTCAGGAGTATGTTCAGAGCATGCTTCACAACATTTGGCTTTGCATGAGTCCCCTCAGCATTAAAGGAGATGTCTTCAAACACGTAACTACGAAAGAACGACTTGAGAAGCCGGTGCACATGAATGAAGGGCATTTTGGAGTTCTTACCATAAGAACCAAGGCCCAGTGACATTAGAACACAAAGACCTGATTTTCGCACCTGTCATCTCGCCAAAAAAGAGCCTACATTGCACTAACCAAAATACATTCTCTTTAAAGCGGCAGTGTCACGTATTCTGTGTATATTTTGTATATAAAAGAAAATGGCATCCGGCTCGGCCGATCGCGGGGAAGAGCCAGTCGCATCCGTCCAGCTCCAGCACTCCGGATTTTTCAGCCGCGACTGGGTTTGACCGCCATCTTAAAAATCCCCACCACAAAATGGCGCTTTTGCATACATCGCAGAGCTCAGAATAGCGTGACACTGCCGCTTTAATTCATGTCAATGCTCCAGATTGTCGTAGAAGATCAAAGTGTAGGCCCACTGGACCAGCAAGAAGAAGAAAACAGACTAGGGAAAGAGCTGGTGGTTTCCTCACAAGCTGTTCCATGGCGATGCCCACCACACTCAGCAATGCTGCGGATGTGCAGACTCTCTGCAGACTTGTGAGAAAACTTCAGAAGCTCTTCTTTCAGGTTTGCCTGAAGCAAAGCCAAACGTGCTTGTACCATTGATGAATTTTCCCGCTTTGACATTTTCCCTTCCTTAACCTTTTGTTTGCCTGGTAACCTTCCTTCTTCTCTTTCAGGTGACAATGGGCCAATGAGCAGAAAATGTTCACAGCAAGTGATAACTTCTCAGATTGTCTTCCGCAATTCTCCACAAAAGCATCCCATTTTCTGCTGCAGGTAAATTTCTTTCTTCAAGCAGCTGTAAGCTTGTAGCAGTGCTCGATTTGACAAGGAAATGAGTTTCACTGTTAAGAAGACTATTCATTTCTTTAAAGGATGGTAACTGGCTACAACACATTGTCATAACAACATGATGCTGAGTGACCCAGAAACGTTTTGCTTTTACAATGAGTATATGTGCAGTGGCGCCATCAAGTACACTAAGGTGCGCAGGCATGGCTGTAAGCTGGCGTGAACCGACTTTGAGGGCCTTCAGGTATGAATACTTTCTACAGGCCGAGTTTCTCCATAGCAGGTTGGCATCAAGTTCGTCTTTTAAGATATCTAGTGTTGACGTAGACATCCATAGCTGTTGATGATAATGCCCAGACATCGTTTCCATGAATAACCCGGGCAAAAACTTTTAGTCGCACCTGAAGTTCCTCCGATGACCAATAGGTGACCGCTGCTTTCCCACTGTGAGAAGGCAATTTGGGCAAAAATAGCTTGAATAAGATATCTTCTCCTGTCCCCCCCCCCAAAAAAAAAAAATACAGTTCCTTTCATCCAATGTGTTGGACTGTGATGTATAGGCCTGTTGCCATCAAACACGTTTTGTACACCCTGTCCGTAACACTGAGATGATATTGGTTGAGATGCATCCAGGGCTTTTACCAGGCGGAAACAATTTCAACAAAGTTTCAAAGTGGTGAATAATGTCTATGCAGCTGAAAAAAATAACATTTAGCAGAGACAATAGAGAAAAGGTGGTAAATAGTCACTATGAGGCTAAGGGATGAGGTGCTGGATACAACTTGTATGAGATCTAGAGGTGTGAAGCATCGGCATAGATTATGATGGGGTGATATGAGTTTCTTTTATCACCCTATTGTAATCTTTGCCCCATTTGGAGCCTGGGAAGCCCAACAGGTGAAACTTCTTTGAAAAAATCCTTCCGTGCCTCCTTCCGCTTTTTGTTAGTTGTGAGTCGTTAAATTAAAGTAACTTGCTTGATCTACGGATACGCCTGTTTAAACACTTTATGAGAAAAACATAAATACTATGAGAAAACCAAAACTGATTAGGAATCCCGTTTCAAACATAGGCGGGGTGAAAAGGCCCCTTACTGTTAGCTTTGTCGCCATCTCGTTAAGACAAACATGCTCACTGCTTGGCCTTACTCTATTGAGCATAATCCTATTTGTCTTATTTATGACAACCGATCCCTTGTCTGGACTTGGAGGAGGTGATTCTCAACTAATATCTTCTTCTGAAGTGGAAGAGCTTTGTCGAGAAACGGCGACGCCTCTTCCAGTCTTCCTTCCGTCTGACAGATGTCTCCAAGCAAGAGAAGTACGTGCATTGCTAGCATATTCAGGACCTTGGCTTCTGCAAGACTGCTGTCTGACAAAAATGACCATTCTTTAAGCAGTTTTCCCATAGACTCACCCAGTGCAGGAAGCTCAGCTTACTTTCCTTGAGGTTTCTCGACTCCAAGAAATGGTGACCAGCTTGATACACCCTTCACAAATCAGTGACCAAAGGTTTGAGAAAGTTATTAGGACAATGAACTCTGCTCCAAATGATGTCCTTGAATATGCTTAGGAGTATCCGCTCCGAATAGGCCTTGGCTGAACCACCGCTTTTCATTCTTACAGTGTGACGATCTTGATGGTAGTCGATGATGTCCATGACAAAATCGACCTTGCTGAGGAAACTTGTCAAGAAGCAGTTGGCTTGGACAATTTCATGGGAAGCAATGCACAACGCAATGGAATCTTCCATGCCCCGTTTGATGCCAAAGACGGTATTTGTCAAGCTTTTAAGGCCGCATCTAGTTCCTGTGTAGCTGAGCAAGCATACAAGGTCAAGAACTGGAGACACTTCGTGAGGTTTTTCTCTATGAGAGCAGCATAGCCTGTCAGTGCATATGATAATGTCATATAGCATCTCTACAATGCATACGCTGACATGCAGGTGACATCAGTTGGAACCCAATACAGCCTGTGAAAGAGTTCCCTGCACCAGACACGAGTCTTGTCAAAGATTCCCAAGATGTAAAAGAAAAGGGCGCCCGTCATGAGGACATGCAAAACTTTGTCACCGGTCTCAACGCTACACTCGGCACAGGAAGAAGATTGCTCTTTGCTCTAGAAAAGATGTTTTCTTCCCGATTAAAAGGTGCACCAAGCTGGGTGTATGTACAAAGTCGAACCAAACCCTCTACTAGCAGAGCGAGAGCAGTGGTTTTCTGGCGCTTTCTGGCTTTCTGGCGTTTTCTGGTGCTCTGTACTGTGGCTGAAGTGCGTTTGATCAAGACGGTCCCTTAACTGAAAAACTCGGTCAAGAACGGATAGAGGAGGATTGAAGCGGTACACATCTTTTGTGGCAGCTTCAAGAGAATTAACAGTCAACCTCTCGTCAACAACGCTCCGGGAAGTCTCATGAAGGGTGCTGCTGGTGCTAGTCTTGATCAGATCTACCCGGTCAACGACGTTCTTGACCATGCTGCAAGCTAAATTTGGCATACCGATGAAATGTAGTAAGTTCATGGGTGGGAGAAGGTATCTTTGCTTCCAATGGTCTCCTGTGATGAACTTGAGGACAGCGGCCTGTCACAGCTGAAATATAGGTGTTCCTTCCCAAAACCATGGTAGAGAGTTGTACAATGCGATCAACTTGATGAAATGAGTTCCCACTTCCACTTTGTACATTGCGAAAAAAAATTCACATCCCCGCAGGATGCGTTGCAGTGTCCCTTTATATGCCGAGTCTCTCCGGAGGAAAGCCCTTAGGCCAACCTTTTCCAAGTAACGGGCCAGGGGTTTTGTATACATATTTTCAATGTAAGGGGTAAAAAATTTTTCGTTTCACTCCTCTCCGCTTTTTCCCTTTTTCCTTGACAACTTAAGGTACTAGTAACGAGTTTACAAAGAGTAAGGGACATGAAGATCAACTCACTTTGCGGAGTCCCACTCCTGTTCCCACCAGGAATTTTATCACAGATTTAATTCCTGGAGTGGCCCGCTCCTTCAACCAAGTTGGCCTAAGGGGTCTCAGCTCGGATTTCATGATTTCTGGCAGTAGCAGTGTCCAGGCTGGGCTCTGCGCCACCTAGCAACAGCCTGTTGCGAGGGAGCTGGGACTCATGCCCGGTTTCGGCCCACCGTCACCGGTACCTAAAACATCACCTGACATCAGAATTCTCTGATGTAACAATTCTCTGACGTCACATGACGTCACCATAGTAGTAGCGTCCAGGCCGGATTTGGGTCACCTAGCAACGGCCTGTTGCAAGGGAGCTGGGACTCATGCCCGATCCAGGCCCACCGTCACCAGTACCTATGACATCACCGGATGTCAGAATCCTCTGATGTAACAAGATGTTACAATCCTCTCACGTCACTTGACGTCACCTGGCGTAACCTAATTTTTCTTGCTCGATGTAAACCTATGACATCATGCGTATCCTAACCGCCGAACATATCACAGAGGGTGACGCAGGATTTTCGCAAGATTGTTCGCTTATTTTTGTTGGTGACGTTGTATATCTTTTACAATTTGACAACAGATGGCGTAGACTAACCGAAAGCATTCCCCCGCTTCTCCGTGGATCTAAGCTCAAAAGCGAAATCCCTTCCCGAAACTTCGACATGACCCGTCGATCGAAGGTCAAAAAATCCCCCGATCTCCGTCGAAGCTCCAAGAAGGCTCTCAAAGCCTTCTTCGAAAAGACAGCCGAAACTTTGACCTCGCGTCGATCGAAGCTCTAAACCTTGATCTCTCTGCATCGCCACGCTTCGTCGAGGTTCCCAAAAATAATTCTTCGCTTCTCCTACCTTGCTTCGTCAAGGTTCTTAATACCGAAAAGTCTCTTCGCTTCTTCTTCCTAGCTTCGTCGAGGTTCTCAAACCTTCTTCAAAAAGAAAGCCGAAACTTTGACCACCCGTCGATCGAAGCTTTAAATCTTGATCTCTCTGCACCGCCACGCTTCGTCGAGGTTATCAAGAACATTCCTTCACTTCCTTGCTTCGTCAAGGTTCTCAAAACCGAAGAAGTCCTTTGCTCCTCCTACCTAGCTTCGTCGAGGTTCTCAAAGCCTTCTTCGAGAAGAAAGCCGAAACTTTGACCACCCGTCAATCGAAGCTCTAAACCTTGATCACTCAAAAAAAACATGCGATTTTCTCTCTCCACGCCGTCGATCAAAGCTCAAAACCTTGATCAACCGCTTCCTGAGTAATTCTTCGTTGAAGCTCCAACAAAACCTCGTGGTTCAAAACCCTGAAAAGGCCATCCGACGGTCTTCGATTTGAAAACTGTCCAACCGTCCGGTGATATTTCTAAACCTATACCCGTACCACACAGGTGCGGGTGGATACGCAGTACGTTGTATGCGTGGGGATGCATGCCAGAGCATGCAAGACATCCTCACTTTGAAGTCATTTTTGCTCTCTGAAGTAATTTCTGCTCTCTGCGAATCACCATGGTCGACAATCAGCGAATATCTTTGAATGTCCCGCGAAACGCCCTCCCTGCGTGGATTCCCCTCTAACCAGCGGCTACCTCGAGCTTCCACCCTATTTGAAAATAAACAGGCATGCATCGACGTGGTGACAATCGGTGCTTCAAGGGGGCTTTACTCTCGATCCTCTCCCAGTTTACTTTCATGTTCTATCCTCCGAACAAGCATTGATCGAGCCATCTCACCTGTATATTTAGCCTCCCAGCCAGTGCACGGTATCTCGCAAGGTATTCGGCAACAGTGACCTTCACTTCATCCGAAACCCCTACTTTGACATTCTCACTTCTTAACCTCACCATTGAAAGGCGATATTCAATTCTATAGATCGGAAAATTCGTGAATGGACACCAAGAAACAACCGTGTAAAAACTTCTTCCGAAACCCGTGCTTTGACATTCTCACTTCGAAGTCTCACCATTCACAAGGGAAATGCCATCTGTAGACCGAAAATTTGGGAACGGCCCGCAACGACCAACCTTGAGAGTCGAATCTTTTAAGTTCTTACTTCGTCCGACTCATGGTCCAATTGTTTTTAACGTCGCTTCGTTCAAAGATGTCCCCATTTAAAAAAAAAACGGTTAACCAATTTGGTTAACGTGCATTAGCCAACAGCCTCAGGCTAATCAAAGGCCTCTGCACAGATCGCCAACAACCGCGGATGGGAATCGAACCCACAGCCATTCGCCACCGCCGCGGCGGAAAGCGAGCACATAACCTCTGCGCCACGGAGGCAGCTCACAATTTCGCCTCATCCGATCGAAACAGCACTGAAAATGAGGCAGACGGCAAACACTTCTTCCCGGGTCTCTCAAAAAGTCAACCCGCATATTAATACTCGAGTAGCACAGCTTTGATTTCGGTAGTATGCATTTCGGAAAAAAACAATCAGAGTGCCCACAAAAATTAAATGTACCTACTGAACTGAAGGATTGGAATAGCTACCTCTTTTATCACGTGAAATGGTTTAGTTAGAGGTCCACCATCCTTAGAAAATGTGACTATTAACTGCTGACTAGAAGCCATAGCTATACCTCACAGAGTAAAAGAAGGCCTACACTACACGGAAGAAAAGAAGGCCTACAAAACACGGAAGATAAAAAAGGACTCCAACGCACGGACGAAAAGAGCGCCTACACCACACGGAAGGAAAGAAGGCCGACACCACACAGAAGGAAACAATGACTGCACCACACGGAAGAAAGAGGCCTATAACACACAGACGAAAAGAAAAGGTCTACACCTCCCGGAAAAAGTGCCTACACCATGATACCGTATCATCTTCACCCATGACAGCAGGCATACAATCAACGCTCTTCCAATCCCTTCATTTTTACTCACCCATACACCTGATACACCCTTTTCCGCAGAAAGCTAGTCGAAGACCCACAATTGTTTCTTTGGAGAAAATGGATAAGATACCGGCGGGGAAAGAGGCTCCGCATCGCTTCTCTGCCTTTTGGCTAAGATCCGGTCCCCTTCGGTGGGCCGAGGAACCTCGACGTTGGGTGTATTACGGTTCTGACCGATTTCCCCACTGTTCTTACCAG
Source organism: Clathrina lutea (assembly GCA_028571005.1). NCBI lineage: Eukaryota > Metazoa > Porifera > Calcarea > Clathrinida > Clathrinidae > Clathrina > Clathrina lutea. The sequence continues at coordinate 7,507 of JAOWAR010164009.1, forward strand.
TTTGATCTCGGGGGCTCCTTTTCCGAGCCACTCCCTCTTCAGGCAGGCTTATCGGTGTATGAGCCTTGGCTTATTTGTCTCCCGGCTGGCTGTGCCGGTTTTCAGAGCGATTCTGATGGTCTAAGTCCCCTGAAAAGTAAGCAGTAGCAGTAGTAGCCGTACTAGCAAATCTTTTCCCCCGTAGTTGCAAAAAGGGCTCTTGCTCAGAAGTTCGATCATTTTGAGTAATACACCTCCCCTAGTGGAGGGTACCCCTGTCTCATGGTATCTTGTACCCCTGTCTCATGGTATCTTGTACCCCTGTCTCATGGTATCTTGTACCCCTGTCTCATGGTATTTTGTACCCCTGTCTCATGGTATCTTGTACCCCTGTCTCATGGTATCTTGTATCCCTATCTCATGGTATCTTGTACCCCTGTCTCATGGTATATTTTCTCTTCTTTTCAGTCATGGAATGCTTACGATGTGACACCAGAGGGATGACAACGGAGACGACTGTAGACCACCGTGGTCGCTGCACCAACACCGGCACGCTGCGACGCCGACGTTGTTCTTCAGCCAGTGCTGCCACGCGCCCAGACGCGCGGCAGAACTGGCCGATCATCTGGTCGACGAGACTCATCTCAATTATATCCGCGGCGTCGACAAAAGACAGCATTTTCTTTAATTCCGCGGACTGCAGCAGAAGCTAGAGCTTATACCTCTGTTTTAAAGTCATTCGCTTTATGAATAAAAACTTCTAATTTACACCTTGGTCTGTTGTCTGTGGGCTTTGAGGGTTGTTGGTCTCGGTTTTGAGGGTTGTGGATGTTGAAGGGGTCTGAGATGTAAAGGGGTGACGCGTTCGATCAAATTCAGGCTTGCAAACCGTACCCAAGTAGAAGACCCGCGTTGATATAGGTTTAGTGTTCTCGTAATGATGAAAAATTCCCCTGTTTACTGTGGAGATTGGAGAGAAGGGGAACGTACAGGGAATCTCTTTGTCATGATCAGGCTGCATGTGCGTCTGATGTCCAGCGCTACCGCGTGTTTTCCCATCCGACGGAATGATATTGGTTTTGCCTGCTCGACTGAGTGCGGTGGTTTCTCTCTTCCGGTTCCATACCGAGTGACCGTTGAAGCCAGTGCGCTTTCCAACTTACTGGGTCATGTACATCGAGAAACGAGTTTATTTCAAGGGATATTTCTAGTTTCCAATGTCATGATCGACCATAAGAAATTCTGAAATATTGCTTAGGAAATATCCAACTAATCTTGATTACGTTACAGGAACAGTTTCGAACCAGACAGTATGCGGAAAGGGGACCGTATATGATTAACGCAACAAGAGTTTCTTCTGTTCTTTTCGTATCTCAAGCTAAGAAGTCTCCTTTCTCCGGAAAAACAAGGGAAACGCCTAGCTAAATCAGTGCGTTCGTCATGAAGCAATGGGTGACGAAGACACCCCTTCAGTTTGGAATTGAAAGACGTTGGCTTAGTTTCCTCGTTCGGAGTTACCAAATCTCCTGCTACCGTCTCAGCCCTCTTGTCAAGAGAATTACTTGATCTCACCCAGAGAGTTAATCTTTTTTTTCCATTTCAACACATAAATGCCAAGGAGCTATTAACGGGTCATACAGATCTTCTTCAGAAGGCACAATTTTCTCAGCCGTTTCGCTGTCCGTACTTCGTCGCAAGGAACCTCACTGACGTCCTCTTTTCTGGAGAAATGCGGAAACGGGCAAGACTCTCTATCGAGGGGCGGCTGCCAAAGCCAAGTTCATCTTGTTCTTTTATGGGCCCATGGTAGCTGCTTAGGCTCTGTGATCCACTGAAGGCTCGTCTCCTCTCGTCTTCTTCAATTTCAAAACACCGTCTCGAGTGGCATTTGGTGGTTTGAACGGCGAACTCCTGAAAATATTAAACACTTCCCGACGAAAGGTGACCGCAAAATGACGGGGTACAGAGCCGCGCGCTGCACGCGGAGTACGATCGCGTTCTTGACTTGCTCGCAGTGTTTGTTGTGGAAGCCAATATAGAAAAGACTGAGAAAAGAATCCAACCCCTTAGGAGAGCAAGTTTGAAAGTCGATAACTCTGCCCGTACTCCCAGAGAACGATGGAGGGTAACCAGAATTTCGTTGCGCAGTGAGTGTTAGCTGAAACCGACGCAGCATGGGTGCCGCCCACCGCCTGGCTATCGATGGCGGGAAAACGAGGGTTCTTAGCGGAAGGAGGGGAAGCAGACATTGCTACGTTCCAGCTCCTGAGAAGAACAGCGAGTGTTCCAACCACGCGGCAAAGAGCTGCACAGTATCAGGTGAGAACTCGCATAAAAAAGAAGCTGACCCTCACCAAGTGATGACGTCGTATGCCTACCACGACGTACAGCCAGCTTCCCGTAGAGCAAATGAAGCGCACCGAGGCGCAGCCTAGTACGGAAAGATTGCGAAAGGCCTCGAGTCCGGGTAAGGACGATCAACGTGAACTTCGGACTTCCCGCAAGACGGCCGCAAGGATTTTCTCAACACCAAGGAAAGGTTCGAAGGTAGTCAACGAATAATTCACTCCTGTGAGATCAAATTATACATATATATTATGTACATTTATATATATATTTATACTAGCGGAGTACTCGTCCTTCGGACGGATTAGGCTTTGCATGCAAGGATTTTCTACCCGTCCTGCGGATTGCGGACAGGTCATGCTTTGCAAATAGCCCTTTCGCGTATTGTAATGGTTACGTCATCGTTTAAATTCGCGCCAAAACCTAATGGGTGTAGAAACACC
>JAOWAR010164020.1:0-10273 GCA_028571005.1 Clathrina lutea
AGAGAGAGAGAGAGAGAGAGAGAGACAGAGAGAGAGAGAGAGACAGACAGACAGACAGAGGGAGAGAGAGAGAGAGAGAGGGAGAGAGAGAGAGAGAGAGAAAGAGAGACAGAGAGAGGGAGAGAGAGAAAGAGAGACAGTCAGACAGACAGAGACGGAGACAGAGACAGAGCGAGATACAGAGAGAGAGAGAGAGAGAGAGAGAGAAAGAGACAGAGACAGAGAGAGGGGGGAGACAAACAGAGAGAGAGATAGAGAGAGAGAGGGAGAGAGAGAGAGAGAGAGAGAGAGAGAGAGAGAGACAGAGAGAGAGACAGAGACAGACAGAGAGAGAGAGACACCGAAAGAGAGACACAGATCGAGAGAGAGAGAGAGAAGGACAGAGAGAGAGAGAAAGACAGAGAGATACACAGAGAGAGAGAGGCAGAGGGAGAGAGAGAGAGACAGAGAGAGACAGAGAGAGACAGAGAAAGAGGGACAGAGAGAAAGAGATACAAGAAGAGAGAGAGACAGAGATAGACAGAGAGACACAGGGATAGAGAGAGAGAGAGACTGAGAGAGAAAGAGAGAGAGAGTGAGAGAGAGAGAGAGAGAGGCAGAGAGAGAGACAGAGAGAGAGAGACAGAAACAGAGATTCAGAGAGAGAGGGACAGAGAGAGAGAGAGAGAGAGAGAGAGAGAGAGAGAGACAGAGAGAGAGAGAGAGAGAAAGAGAGGGAGAGAGAGAGAGAGAGAGAGAGAGAGAGAGAGAGAGAGAGAGACAGCTGAGGAGAGCCTTATGCTGACCTGAGACCTTGATCCTCGATGTTTTGACGTGATTTCGCCTCCCAAACACCCGGCAGTGCAATGAAAACGCTGCCAATGCAGTTTTGAAAGTAGTGCTTAAACTGTCTGAGATGTGCATCAACTTCAAGACCTAACTGAAAAAACTTTCCAGGGTCAAAATTTCAAAAAGGCGCAGAAATGAAGATTTTCAGCAATAATGGCATTGTGGAGGTGCCTTGTGGCTTGGCCAACCGACGTTTCTACCCCATCTTTCCCTCAAACTTCTCCCCCACTCCTCCTCTGGACAGATGCAGCAACAGACAGCAAGTCGCTTCGACTTTTGTGTGCGGGTTTGTCAAGAGGGTAGAACTTGTCGCTCTGGATAGATTTGGTCTTCTATCGTGCAAAATCATGATGGGAACCAGAAATGAAGAGTGGAAACCCTACAATCAGCTAAAGCTAGCTGTCAAGACTACCACTGATCGGAACGGAGAGTTGTGGTGGATTACACTGCTTTTGCTGAATGCAGCCCATGCCCACCTGGGAAAAAGTCCTAGCTAGGGCCAGCTGTAATCACTTGGCAGACTTGATGTTTGCTCTGGAGGAATTCACTCAGCTGGGCCACTCCCGTGATCCTGGCAGATCACTGATGTACTGCAGGCATGCAACAAGCAACAGAAGAACAAGTCTTAGCCTCTCATCGCCTGAGCTGAAGTTTGGCAGGAAGGGGAAGAGCAAACGCTGGAAACGCACGTCTGCAGAGATGTCTGGTCATGCAACTGCGGTAAAGCTCAGGGATGCTGCCAAAAATTGTGCAAAACGGCAAGCCAGGAAGATGCGGCTTGTCAATGGTAGCCGGATAATTTTTGGTTATGGAAACTGAGGAGAAAGTGGAAGCAGGGGGAGCAGGAGAAAACTGTAGGTGGTAGCAGACACTATGGAAGTTGCATGGCAACATCAAAATGAAGTTTTCAGTGACGAGTCTGACGATGATGACCATAAGTCAGTACCACTACCCTTTGCCACACAGTCACAGGGAGCTTGTGAGAAGTGGTATGCCCAACACGTTGTTGCGAGAAGCGCAACGTCTACACGACTGCACACTGAGCCAAGCGTCATGCAAGGTATGGTATGATGCGAGGTCAGTTCGTGTGACTGCATCATCAGTGAAGCGGATTTTGCGGTTGAAGCCTTCGACAGATCCCGTGAAGTTGGTCACATGCATGACATCTGCACAGTTGTTCACCATGGATGCATTGAAGTATGGTCGTCGCAATGAGTCAGTGGCAGCAGCTGCATTTCAGAAGCTTAGATGTCATCTTTCAGTGGCGCTACTGATTTTGTTGAGCCATCTGGTTTTGTTGTTCGCCCCGACTGTCCCTGGCTTGGGGCCAGTCCAGATATGTGCGATCATCCAATGGCCTATTAGAATTAAAGTGCCCCTTTACATGTAAGGATGTGCTTTTTGCGGCTGTTGCAAGTCAGCAGAACTCAAGATTCTGCCTGGAAGCCACATCGACAGGTCTCTGCCCATGCTGAAGTCATGAATATTACTTCCAGATTGCCACACAGCTCTTCGTTACCAGGTTTACTATTGTCACCTTGTTATATGGTCTCCCAGAGAGCTTCATGTTGAAAGGGTATTTCCAGGTCCCTCACTGACCGATCATGTTCTGACTCTGAAAAGGTTTTACTTCCAGAATATGCTTCTGTCTTTAATGAAAAAGAAAATGCACACATGGCAAGAAAAAAAATTGCGAAGATACAAATGAGGCAAATCGTTCTTTCGAAGGTGTACTACTTGTTCACATAACTCAGTCTTTGCCCGCAAATCTTTTTAATACTGTCTTGAAGCAATTAAGTATGTTCAAGACATATGCTTGTGTGCTGGGAAAGTGATCGTCTCACATGTCGAGACATGTAAAAATTAACAGCTTTTAGTTGTACCATGAGGTTTATCACAATCAGGCTCCTGAGCATGTCAAGCCATCTATCTATCTATCATTAGCTTTTTCCAGCAAGTAAACACACACTGATTCTGGTTGAAGGAAAAAACTATGTAGATTTACCAAACACCATGGCGCTATTGTATTCTCTACAGATAAAGAACCAGATTTTTCTAAATTAAAAGCAAGGAACGTTGAGACAGGAAAGCAAATAAACCGAGTAAAGCACACGTAGACAACTGCAATTTCATGTCTAAACTAGTTTTTGCTCCCTTTTCTTTAGAGAGATACAGGGGACAATCTAAACAAATGCAAGGGGTCGCAATATATACAGACAACAAGAGTATGAGTGTGTGAAGTCAACGTGCAACTAGATGTGTGGATGCGGTGAGGGTGCTGGTATGGTTGGTGTGAGTGCAAGAAGTGATGTGTGCGTTGGTAGGCAGACTACTTTGTGGGTGCGTGAAGTATGAATGCTTGAACTACCTCTGCGGGGTGTGCGTGCTTGAAGAGGGTGAGTTTTGCGACGAATGACTTTTGTTTACACAGAAAATGGAGAGAACACGAATATATACTTTGCCTCGAGAAAGTTCAGATGGTGTTGTGAACAGCAATGAGACAGCGCCTTGAAGTCCGACTCGTGGTAGCTCTCACAGCAGTCTCTGCTGGCTGCCAAATAACATGTGATGGCAGACTGATAGCCTTCCGCGTGGTTGTCACATTTCTTTGGTGGACGGCCTTGGTGTGTCCTTGTTGGACTTCAAGGTGCTGTCTCGCTGCTGTTCACAACACCATCTGAACTTTCTCGAGGCAATGTACATTCATGTTCTCTACAAAAGTCATTCGTCGCAGAACTCACCCTCTTCAAGGACGCACACCCCACAAAAGTAGTTCAAGCATTCACACTCCACATGCCCACAAAGTACAAGAGCACTTCACGGGGATACAACATACAGAAGAGGTGCTTTCTTTTCCGAACTGGCAGTAAAGTCGGGAAAACACCTCCTTGTCCTAACTGATCATCTCTTCAGTGATTGCTTCCTCACTCGTTCCTGATACCTTTTTTTTTTGTTTACTTGATCGCCATTGACTTTAGGAAGCACACATTTTCCTCCCTCGTCTGCCTTTTAATGACCTTTTTTTTTTTCTTAGTCGTCAGCAGCTGGATCGGGAAAACACCTCTTGCTCCTAACCGCTCTCAATTTTAGCGACTTTTTTTTCTTTTAGTCTTTCCGAGGCTGGCTTAAGAAATCACCTCTTCCTGCTAGCTGCTCTGATTTTTGGGGACCTTTTGTTTTTCTTCTCAGTCTTCCGAGGATGGCTCACGAAAACACCTATTCCTCCTAGTTGCTCTAACATGATTTTCATCAACCTTCAGTTTTTCTCTTCCTTCACACGGGGAAAAACCCTCTAACTTTCCTAACTGGAGTGTACCATGAAAACACCTCCGTGAGGTGCTCTTCAAAGTAGTCTGCTTACCAACGCACACATCACTTCTTGCACTCACACCAACCGTGCTAACACCCTCACCGCATCCACACACCTAGTTACACGTTGACTTCACACACTCATACTCTTGTTGTCTGTATATATTGCGGACCCTTGCGTTTGTTTAGATTGTCCCCTGTATGTCTCTGAAGAAAAGGGAGCAAAAACTAGTTTAGACATGAAATTGCAGTTGTCTACGTGTGCTTTACTCGGTTTATTAAAGAACAAAAAGCAAACAAATTTGTCACTGCTGCCCATACACCAAAGATATGAAGCCAAGCCTAAAGAAAGCCAGAAAAAACCTCAGTAAAAAATGAAGAAAAAAAAATTCGGCTTCCCCACGACAACAAGAAGGAAATGACACCATTGGGTGTGACACCAACCAAAAGCTTCAGTGTGACTGTGTCCTAATATGACGACCATGTAGCAGCTTGAACATCTGGGTTTGCAAGTTTCTCTATCTTGAACTCAGTGGCATCGATTACAACACGTGTGGTGGGATACTTCTGCTGAAAAACCGTCGCCATGTGCAGATCAACAAGCCGACAAGGTGGCCAAATTGACATGTCCTTGAACATGAATGTTGAGTACAAGCAAAGAACCCACATGCTGAGAACGCGGCAGACTGTACCTTGGCTGACAGCAAACCAGCTTGCAAAGTCTTATTGTTGAAAATCGGGTTGTAACTTGATGAGAACAAGCAGCAGCTCATCATCCACACATAGCTTCCCTTAGCGATACTGGGTACTTTTTCCTTCATACTCTCCTTCCTTTCCAGTGTTATCCGTCCGTTCTGCTGCGGAACGAACTGAGTTTTTGACAAGGTCAAATGTTTCTACAGTGGCACCTGTGTAAAGCCTGAAGAGATCAGGATCTCTTCTCATCGTTTCGCACGGCAACTTGCAGCCATTGAGTTCCTTCCGACAAGTCGGCAGCTCAAGTTCCAAGCTGGCAGGCCTATCCTCCAGCTGAGCAATAGTTTTTCTCTTCTTTTTGACTGTATCCGGAAGAAAATCAGTAGACAACTGAAAAAGTATTATCCTCAAGGGCAGCTTCAAGGCAGGGCTTCTCCAGATCTCCTACTTGTACCGTCGTCGATCGTGTTCGTCACCTGCTCGTCCGGACTGCTGGTGGCCGAATCTCGAGGAGCACTGCTTGACGTTCCGACGGACGAACGGACCGACGAATCAAGTCCCATTGATGTGCGAGACGACCGAGGTGTGGACAAAGCTGTCCTTCAAACACTTCAGGCACGTCATCCTTCCTGTAATCACAGCATGCCCCGCCAACAAAGTGGATAGAGCAAAGGCAGGGGTGCAAGGAAACAGGGGTGTTCTTTCTCGGAATTTTCTTCAGCCATCGCTTCCTCAAGGCTCGTCTCTTCTTACTGTCTCGTGGAAAGCGAGAAAACGTGGCCGCCGGGCCCGCAGTGACAGACGACGCTTCTCGTCAGTATACATGACGACCTCCGATCTAGCCTCACACCGATCCCGCCTGTTCGGGCAGTTTGGAACAACACGCGACTTTGAACTCGACATGACTCCGAGTAGGAAAAGCAGAAACGTGCTAAGTTGGAGTGAAAGTTATGACTGAGCCCTGAGGATTCTGCCACCGCATAGTCTACCGTGACCAATTAAGTCACCATACAGTTTCGATTTCGCGCTCTTTGAGGTGTCCCCCACCTACTTGCGCGCACAAAATTGATGAGCAGGCGCCATCGCCAGAAGAAACCACAACTTGAAATACACCAAGACAAAAGCTTTACAGTTTCAAGCCATAATTATGCATTCGATGATACAAAAAGAGCGAGCGAATGTCCGTAAGCAAGAGCACTTCACCGAGGTTCTTTCCCCGGAAGATGTTTTCGGGGGACACTCCAGTTACTAACTGTCGTCCTCAATTGTATGTCACCTGACCTCTTTGCTCATCCACTACCAACAGGAGCTGACCATGCTAACATCGATCTCCTGCTGGGAAGCGACTTCTTCTGGGAAATCATGGGTTGCGATCGCCGGGTTCTTCCTTCTGGTCTATTCCTGATCTCGTCCAAGCCAGGATTCGTCCTCACCGGTCGATGCTCGTCTGCTGAGCCCACCAAGGAAGTCAGCACACTCTTCGTTGGCTCTGGTGTGCACACAACAGCCCTCATTCCATCACTGACAACCCTCACCACTCCGTCCGATTCGTGTCTCTGCCCGTCATCCAACATGGAACATTTCTGGGCCCTGGAAACCATTGGCATCAGGGACGACATCGCCACCACACCGGACAATAACATCCAAGAGGCTTTCAACAACACTATCCGCTACGGCGGCGGTCGCTACCAGGTTCGCTGGCCCTGGAAAGACGATGCCCACACTCTTCCAGACAACTTCGCCCTTGCCTTCGGTCGGATGAAGTCTCTGTCTCGACGCTTCACCAGTGACCCCGATCTACTCACCCCGTACGACGAGGTCATCCGCCGTCAACTCGACCAGGGAATCATCGAGGAAGTTCCCTCCGACCAACCGCCTCACAATCCTCAGCACTATCTGCCGCACCAACCAGTCATCCCTCTTCACAAAACTACGACGAAACTGCGGATCGTCTACGACGCTTCCTCGAAGACGCGGAAGACGGACAAGTAGCTGAACGACTGCATGCACTGTGGCCACCTGCTCCTTCCGGATCTCTGTGGCCTGCTACTCCGCTTCCGTCTACCAGCTATTGTCCTTCTCGCTGACATCGAGAAAGCTTTCCTGCAAGTTGGTCTCCACCCTGACGACCGCGACGCCACGCGATTCCTCTGGTATCGCGACCCGACGAAGCCAACCGTTTCTTTTTCGGCGGGAGTGCCATGCCCAGGCATGAGCTTGGAATTCTGTGGCTTATCCTTCTTCCCAGACTGGTTTCGTCATCCCGGCTGTTTGCCACGCCTTGTGTTTGTGTTCCTCGCCCACATCCATATAAGTGGTCAGCTGTAAATACGCCCCTTCAACAACTTCTCTTCTTTTGGTTTTCTCCTCTTCCTCTTTTTTTGGGTTGTTACTTTTCTCTCTTTTGGAAAACAAGGAATTTTTAAGTCTCATTCATCTCCGTTTGTCGAAGGGGAAACGGGGATTGACACAAGCCACGCAATATAACTTAGGCCGCGGTGACGCTGAAATAAATCAGGCGATTATAATCGGCCGATCACCCGTTGCTATGGTAATTCAGCAATCCACGCGATTACTCGAAGGATTTAATCGCCAACGGGAGCCGGGCCGATACAGTGTATCGATTCTCTACCTCGGATTATAATCGCTCGATTATTTTTTATTTTTGGCCTTGCCGTACTATTTTTGGCAGCAGGTCGTTGACATGACCTGAGGCAACTGACAAACAAACAGTCATTGATCATGTCGATGTGACTGACCATGCACGATACGAACCAACAGTCTTTCCCGCTGAATTACTTTTATTTTTCTTCTTTTTTTCCTGACACCACTCCACGTTGTTCTTTCTCGGTGGGAACTGCGGTTCAGTTATTCAGTCGCGGTTCGATGTAGATCATGAAGTGGACGGAGGACCTCGGGCGTCGCTTGCAAGCTTGAGCTGTGGGCTGAGAGTGAGAAGAAGTCTGAGAAAAGCCCGGCCTTTGGTGGCAAAAAGCACGTCCGTCTTCCACAACATCGACGTTGTTCAGGAATAAGTCCTGCTGCTGAATGTCAGGAAAGCCCATCAGCAGCATGCTGAGCACGGCAATTTTCCTTCGGCGCTCCATCTTCTTTGGGAAAAGCCTCGATCGACAAAGCTGTCAAAAGCCTCGTTTTCTTTCAGGTGTCACTTGTCCTTTTTGTATGCCAGAATTTAGATGCCAATTGAAACTTTTGATGGCGTAGAACGTTTTTTCCCAATAAACCATTCGACACTTCAAGAGTCATGACTCAACTATTTCTAAACAGTAGAGTGTCATCAAGTCGTGCCTTCATCATCTCTTGAAGCTTTTGAATTTGCGCGTGAATTTTGTAGTCAAGGTGACAACACGTTTTGTGAGCCTCGTAATTGTTTTTTTTTCTTTTTTTTTTCTGATATATACTGGTATATATGTATAGAATGAAGGGGAACGCTGGCAAGATACTAAAATGATTATTATACTACGCAAAATGATCGTAATCGTCGGATTATCCGTTCACGCCAAGTCGTAGTGTGACCGCGATGAAAAATCTTTGAAATAATCGGCCGATTATAATCGCGTGATTTATTTCACTGTGACCACGGCCTAAAGATCATCATTCACAACTCTCGTCATCAGCGACGTCTTCATGTCGGTGTCTCCCATACACTAGCGCGAGTCCGTTACTGGATTCCTCATGGTCGTGCCTTAATAGCTGAACGTGTGGCACGAGCTGACCCGTTTTGCCATACTGGACTTGACTACCTGGGACCACTCTATTTCCGGGACAGTACCAACGATGCGTCACAGCTGAAAGTTTGGATTTGCCTTCTTACTTGTCTCACAATCCAGGCGATTCATCTGGAGTGTGTATTGGTTATGACAGCTGCGCAGTTCCTGCAATCAATGCCTGTGATGATTTGTTGCTCGTCATGGCGTGCCCAACACCATCCTCAGTGATAATGCAGGACGGTTCACACTTGCCAGAGAAGTGATCGACCGACAATGGCACTTCTATGGACAACACAGTTCTCTCGTACTGTGGCACATGTACAGCTGGAATCTCATGGAAACACACCGTGGCATTAGCTCCTTGGCAAGGTGGTTCATATGAACGCCTGGTTGGCCTGACTATGCGATCACTTTGGAAAGCTCCCGGCCGAAAGATGCTTCGTTTTGATCAACTTCAGATGCTGATTGTGGAAATCGAAGCGATCATCAACTCTCGACCACTGACGTATGTGCACGACGACTTCCTATCAGGCATTGCATTGACACCTGCTAACTTGGTAATGATCAATCACCCTCTGAGTCTTCCACCTTTCCCTGCTTTGGATGATGACGAAGACTATCATCCACAACCAGAGCGCTTGAGCTCAGCAGAAACTTTGCTACAGACGTGGAAGAAAGGTCGGCGGCATCTTGAACAGTTCCGGCAAGTTTGGCAAAATCTTCTCAGCATGAGAGAACGCAATCAGCTTCTTCACAAGGGTTCACCTTCTGAGCAGAAAGTTTTGCCAGTGCCTGGTGAAGTTGTTGTTGTGAAAGAAGGAGGAAAACCACGTGATGAGAGTTCACACACGCGGAGATGGACAGATTCGCTCGGCTTCAGTTCGCTTGCTATCGCACCGTGTTGTCATGCGCTCTGTTGGTCATTTGTACCCATTGGAGGTTACTGCCTACCGTCATGAGCCAAAGAGTGACGATGACCATGACAGTGGATTCACACAGCGTGCACCACGACCGTAACGACAGGCCGCAGAGAAAGCATTGCAGCATATGGCGGAATGGCTGAACTGACAGTGACCCATCAGACTTGCTAGTACATCGATATCGTCACATTGATTGACACATGATGTGCTCTGTGTGACATAATTTGCGTAGTTTTTTTTCTTCTTTTCTCCCGTATGTACCCTTCTTCATTTGGCGGGAGTGTCGTGATGATGTCACGAGCCATACGTGTTTAGATTGTCATTAGTACAAAGGTTAAAATTATCAACATTAGTCATCCGTAGCTTGACCATGCTGCACAAGAGCAGAAAAAAGTAGCGTGGTTTTTCTTGCCTATCCTTGGGAAGAAGCTGGTGGTGAAGAATCTTGAATTCGAACGGAGGGAATCCACAACACATTATGACTTGAAAGACAAGAAACTCGGTGAATTGTTCACCAAGATGAGAGCCTCGAAATGACTGCCCCAAGCAGACTGAGGGAAAACAATAAGCAACTTCGGAGACCCTATTTGTCTTCTTTTTCCTTTTTTCCACCAAACCAACTTTAACAGGTCTCCTTCAGTTGGTCAGTTAGTTTCTCAGTCTGCCTCTCTCTCTCTGTCTCTCTCTCTCTCTTCTCTCTCTCTCCCTCTCTCTTTGTCTGTGTGTCTTTTTCCCTGTATCTCTCTTTTTTCTTTTTTTTTGGGGGGGGGTTGCGATTGTCTCCCTCCC
>JAOWAR010164031.1:0-10273 GCA_028571005.1 Clathrina lutea
TGTGTATTTCATCATGTACTACCCTGTGTATTTCATCATGTACTACCCTGTGTATTTCATCATGTACTACCCTGTGTGTTTCATCATGTACTACCCTGTGTATTTCATCATGTACTACCCTGTGTGTTTCATCATGTACTACCCTGTGTGTTTCATGTACTACCCTGTGTGTTTCATCATGTACTACCCTGTGTATTTCATCATGTACTACCCTCTGTGTTTCATCATGTACTACCCTGTGTGTTTCATCATGACTACCCCGGCTGTGTATTTCATCATGTACTACCCTGTGTGTTTCATCATGTAGTACCCTCTGTGTTTCATCATGTACTACCCTCTGTGTCTCATCATGTACTACCCTGTGTATTTCATCATCTACTACCCTGTGTGTTTCATCATGTACTACCCTGTTTCATGTACTACCCTGTGTGTTTCATCATGAACTACCTGTGTGTTTCATGTAATACCCTGTGTGTTTCATCATGAACGTACCTGTGTGTTTCATGTAATACCCTGTGTGTTTCATCATGTACTTCACTGTGTGTTTCATCATGTACGACCCTGTGTATTTCATCATGAGCATGTACTACCCTGTGTATTACATCATGTACTACCCTGTGTATCATGTACTACCCTGTCTTCTTCTGTTTCTTCACTTGATGTCCTCTTTGCTAACAATATGCTCTCCTTTGGGCTTCCTTCCTAACCTTTGTGTGATCCTCTCTAGCTTGTTGTTTACTCCGCTTAGTGTAGCTATCTGGAGTTTCAGTCCCTCACTTCGCTTCAGTAGTGGTCTTAGCTAGTTCAAAGGAAAACTCATCGATTTATTCCGATGATCATGACGATGGTGATGAGGATGAAGTGATTTTTCCGCCGAGCTAAACGAAGAGAGTGCGCACATGGGCAGGGATGGACGTCACTGTACGCATTCGAAATTCCTTGTGAAAATAGTCGAGCGAGCCAAAACGAGTCAGGCAGTGCCTAGCGTGCTGCTACCTCGGAAAGTCGTGGATCAATGGCGGGTTATCATGCCGAGCTATTTGGAAGAAGCGAGAAGAAGAGCACTATGGCATTTCTATGCATCGCCGATCATGATGCGCGCGGCAGGCCTACTGCACTGCGGAATAACCGGTTCCAACCAGTATCCGTTCGACACAACCACTGCATCGCTGACAGTGGTCAGGATTCAAACTCGCTTTGGGTCTACGAACCGGCCAAAGGCGAGAAGGATTAGCAAGTTACTACACGGGCTGTCACGGAAGTTTACCACATGAGTCTCCAGAAAGAATGCATCTTGTATTTTTCCCTTTTACGTGTTCAATGACTCATGTAATGCGGTATCGCACAGACATTTCCCACATTCCTGCGTTGCGCATTGTTTCCACCTTTTCCCATTCTTTCATATCCCAAGGACCACAATGGTTATGAACTTATGAAACAGCATGTACCCATTGTGGGTTATATTGTAGACAGCTATAATTCTGTAAACAGTGAAGTGATGGAGGCAAACGCATACAAAGCTCCTAAAAGCAACATTGCAACACTCAGACTGGATCAGAAAGAAGAACAACAAAGACTGGACCAGAAAGATATGTTTGAAGAACAACAAAGACTTGACCAAAGTTTCGCCCAGCGGTCATCGGAAGTCTACATCGGGCTGAAGACCAACTAACCAATGGTGAAGCACAACAATTTATACCAAGACTACAGCCTTGAAGACCAAACAGCTACAAATAGGCAGTATAATTGTGTACATAAATTTATCGGAAAAAAAGAACGAAAAGAAAAGGCAAGTAAATTCTCAACCTTTCTGCAGCGAAAGTCGGAAGCAGCATGGTCGATTAGAAGTTGGATGTTCCATCATGGCGACCAAATGGCGCTAAACACGCAGCATACCATGGCCATCGGTATAATGTTGAGAGCATTGAACACAGCTGCTGTATAGCCAAGAGCCTGATATTTCTCTTTGCTGCGGGCTTCTAGAAAAAACATTACGGTTAGCGCCACATAGAAGCAGAAGGCAACAAAACCTCCCAAGAAAACAAGACGCTTGACGCAATCGCCTTTCCCACACCCCGACAACACCACGGTGATAACGATGGTCCCTATAAAGCCACCCAACATCGTCAATAAGGCGTCTGATCCGTCGGAGCCGAGCTCGCTCACATAAGCGAGAGCGAGACTTATGGCTATGATGAAAAACACTGTCGCCAGACAATAAGCTCCGATCCGCTCTGTAGTACATCCCTTCTCCTTTGGAGTATGTTCGAATTCCTCGTTTGATGCCTCAGGAGGAGATTCCGGGTTTGTTGGCTCAGACATCTTTGGAAGGGCAGCCCACCCTCAGGCACGACTGATAAGCGTAAGGAACTCAAGGCACTTCGGAGTGGATGATGCAAGAAGTGGACAACTGAATGTTTATATCAGCACGCTATGGACTTTCCGGAAGATTCTATCTTCATGGTCGTCGACTGGGATTGGTTGAGCTTAACTGGACGTTGAGTCAAGTTCTCCGGAGATGGGCTGATTGGTTGGATTAAACTGGGTGACTACCGCAGGTCTCGTGATGTGTCGGTTGGCAACTTCCCATGCAAGAAAGAGGAGCAGTACAATCGCAGAAATTTTTAAAAACAGCTTTACAGTAGGAGTGCCCTGCTACGTGGCAAATTATCAGAAACCAAGTTAATCTTTGACCAAGACCGTGGTATCAGTGGCAAGAACAATTGGAAACCTAGCAAGTGGGCTCAGCCACCTTTACATTATCGGGGAGCAAAGAAGAATTCTAAGAGGGCTAAACCAAATCTTGGCCAAACTCGATATTTTTCTTCAAAGTGCTTCTAACGCAAAGAAAAAACTCTAATCCAGACCTATATTGCTGGGCATTTGAAGAAACTGCTTGTTCATGCGCATTAAAGGCCCTGTTAAAGTCGGTGATCTCCAAGCGGACACCCAATAGGCTCCGCCAAATAAAACAAACGTTGGACAAGGCATGACGTCCTTCATTCAGAGTTCCACGGAAGAAGAAGCCAGGCCCGAAATGCTCAGAACCTGGCATTTTAAACTGTCCGCGTCCGAAGGTTTCATGCTGGAAATCACAAGACTCTGCCGAAGACCATGAAGACCTGACCATTCTTATACCAGAGGAATCTTCACTCGCGTACCGTTCACAAGACAATCAAGCTGCACCTGCTCTCCTGCTGTGGCTGCCAATGTATTGGGCAGATCACAGGTGACAACTAGGAGCACATGCTCTTGGATGAGATCGAACAGGTGGTCACAGACGATCGGTCAAAGTTGAAAACTACACACCATTACTTGGCATTGTCTCGGTAAGTAAGGGTAGGAAAGGCCAGTGACGGAAGAAGTCTCCTTGCGTGGTCAAGCCGAGTTTGCGGCTGTCATTCGAAAAAAGCATCGCGGCCTAGACTTCGTTTCCTTGTATTCCAGGTCTTATGAAAGGGCCTGGGCCCACGCAAGAAAACTTCTAATCTCCACCAAGAGCACGAGCGGCTGAAAGACAAATGCTTCATCCAGGTTCTTCAAAAGAGATAGCCAAGACCAGAGGCAAGGCGAAGAGGAGAACAAAGAGCTTCATCTTGAGTAAGAAGAGCGCACGAAGCTAGTAAGTTGCCGTTTTCCCGAAGTTTCCATTTGCTTTGGTTCCGGAAAGTATGAAATTTCGATCGAGGAGATGAGTTGTGTTTCCGACTTTTCCCAACATCAAGGTAGGGTTGCACGTTTTATTTATAGTTGGATGACGCAAGGCACGCCTCCATGGTCAAAAGTGATGTGTCATTGTTCCAGACTCAAGACAACTTCCTGACTTTTGGCCTAACAAGTATGGGGGTGTCATCCAGCTTTTCCGCATTCGTCAACCCGCACTGCGATGCGGTGTGTACCGAGCGCAAACAGAGGCATGACGCCTAAGCGGATTTAGCGACTTCGTTGTAGCGGTGTGACGGCAAGTTGGATATACCTTCCCGGTGATGCGAACACATAAACAGGCGATGTAGGTTTGGAAGAACCGGACGCTAGGCAGGTTGGAAGGTGAGAAAGATTCATGATGGCGTTTCACAACGCAACACAGGAAAGCTCGCCTGGAGACTTGACATTGGTTTCTCAGAACCTCGCACAAGAGACCGCACCAGATCCAAGTTACCCTGCTCACAGGAGATCGAAGCGGATAGAGTTAGTAAGGTTGAAAGGCGAGCGGAAGAGGAAGTCAAAGCGTTTGGAGACGATCGAGATCCAAGGCCGCACAAGATGGGAAGGAGATACCGAGCCTCAAGGTCAGCGAGATACAAAGAAGGGCCGATTGGCACAGACCAGATTCGAACCTGCAACGATATGACGCCTAGACGAGCAGAAATCGTGGAGTCAATTGCTTAGACCAATTCACACAGGCCAGGGGATTGGTCTGTGCCAATCAGGAATGCGAAAAGAAAAACATGTTTGATGGTTATACCCACTTCCTTCATGGAGGTGTGAATGACAAATATAAACCATGCATCCTGACCTCCTCCGTTTCTTCAGTTGAGGCGCCATAATCCCGATGCACAAAAAAAGCCGATTTGAAACCTAAACTTTTCTATGCCGACCCGTTTTGGGTTATATAGAGTTAGGCATATCCCAAGACAGGATAGGGCACTCAAGTATGGCATGTTTAATTGCTGCACCTTTGGTGTTTTCTAGAAAGAACATGCTCTCAGAGCCCGGGTCGATAAATTTCTTAATGTTTTTACTTCTGATTCTTCACGTCTTTCTTGAATTGAAATATTCTTGCGAGGTTCCTTCTTTCTTCGTCACAGTGTGTCAGTCAGTCAATCATTGATGGACATGAAACTACTCATCATGAGTATTCCTCTTCCCATTTAGTTGTTTGTCTATTCATTTGAGTCAACCCTTGTTCGGTTTTCCCTTGCCTGTGTGCAGCTGTGTAAAACTGCGGGCTGCAGTCCTGTCTCTTTGGGGGCCCAAATTAGTGTGGCTGCTGAGCAGTACAACTAGTAAGTGTGCTTTGGTACAATTATCTATACATACATATGCTGAACTTTTGTTGTGGGAAGCAAAAAGGTAAACAATGCACGGATAGGAAAAGTAAGCGCTTTCCTCAGAAAAAGGTGAAAATTTAATTCCATGATGAGGAAGAATATGATCTTTAGCATTTCAGAGATCCTGACCTGGCTGACGTATCAATGAGAGAAAGAGAGACAGCACACCAGCCACAATTTTTGTACTTGAGACATTTCACCAGAAGTGCCTCTCTCTTCATTAGTCATATATGTCAAGGAGTAGAGAAGAACTACACTACTTCTTATCCTTCTTTATGTCCTGCCTTCACACCTATTGTAGCCCTTAAGTTGTGATAACTCACAAAAGGAAAAAAGCTTATCTAGCTATTGGTGTGTGCATTTGCCCGTGTCTGTGTTCTAAAGCTATGTACTCAAGTCCAACCGAGGGTGGCAAGGAAAACAAAAGAGATTAAAGAAGCGTGCGGAATGCCCAGCGTCATAGAACCCCGTTCCATACAGTGCTTCGTTCTTTGCAACAATCACAATTAAATTTGGGTTGTCATTTCTCGATGTCAAGTGCTTCACAGACTTTCAATTCCGTAGTGTAACTTGCACAGTCAATAATGTTTATGGTGTGCCAACCAATTTCGTGTGGACCCACCGGATTGTGGACGTGTTCTGCAATGGCCGGATTCGCCCACTGACGTAGTCTAATTGCGTTGTTTTCCTTTTCACGTTCTCTACTTGTGCAACGTCTTTCCCCGATGTACTCTTCTTTACACGTCTTAAATGAAAATAGATAGTGGTGGCTCCCCAGCTTTCTTGGACGTCCTGGTTCACGAGACAAGTTCAGGGTAAGCCCTCAAGGGAGTTGTACCAGAATCCTATGCACATGAATCACTGTGTCCAATATGACTCTCACCACCCCGGTGTTTTCAAGTAGGGGGGGGGGGGCTTGAAGAATGTCTCAAACTGTGCAATTACAGTTAGCAGCACAGCATTCCAGTGTTGTCAACTGAGGGGTTGTACAATGTCGCACAAACCGTGCGATTACAGTTGTAAGGGCGGAATAATCATCCACGGTGCCTGTCCACTTGTTCTCTTTCACTGAAATCACCACCAGACACTCATCGCGACCACATGCGACTCTCGGGTGAAATGTCTAAGCGTACAGAACAGGTGCAAATGGCCATGCGAAACAGGTGATGCGTCCAAGGTCCGCTAAAACATGCAATCCCCATTGAGATTACCAGCAGCTGCTACTACTAATGGATTATTAGTAGTAGCCAATATCAACAAGGCCGTAGCGCTGCTTCGCCCGCGGCACAAGAAATGGTTTGATCATGTGGTGATGGATTGATAGTGTGTACTCGTGTGACTGAGCTATTCGCTTCTCTAGGGAGCTGATGTGATCAAGAAAAACAAGTTAACCCTGACCCGACTTAGTTAAGACCAGTGAGCCCCCATGTATGTGTGGGGTGGTCAGCTGAATCATCATGAGTGTATGTTAAAAGGAGCGCAAACGTCAAAAGGAAGATAAAGATGCAATCAGACTAGGTCAGTGAGCCATTGCTGAACACATCCACAATCAGGTGGATCCACATGAAATTGATTGACACACCATGAGTATCATTGACCGTGCAAGTTACACTACGGAAATGAAAGTCTGTGAAGTGCTTGACATCGACAAACAACAACCCAAATTAAGTTTGTGATTAGGGATGCATCAAAGGCTCAAATGCTCGATTGGATTCATTTAGGATCTTCCAAACGAACGAATGTTTTGTCAAACGAAGGTTCATTAAAGATTTTTTGAAGCTCAGAGATCAAGTAAGCGTCCATCTACGTACAAAGATTGTACCGTTCAATACGTAGACGTAGATCTACCCATCGCAAACAATCGCGGAGCATGTTGCAAAGTCAGGCAGTGATACATGACTGTGAACGGGCGCGTTCTTACCACCTGTAGTACTTACAGAATAAGTTGTTCCGCAGCTGCCGCAAAGTATATTAGACCGGCCACTAGCTTTCTTGCTTCGGTTGTCTTGTCCGTCACTGCCACTGTTTATTCAGATTCGCTCTATTTCTCCAGAGAGCCAAGAAGAACCCTCCTCGAAAAGGCCTAGACCTGCTGAATTTGCTGCGGACATTAAGCCGGTTGCTGCAGAACACAAGGGCAGGTGGGTGATATGGGCCAGTTTCACCTGTGGAACTGTACGACAGGAAGCTAGTAGCCACTTGCAGCCTTTGTCAGAAACATCTGAAATACAATGGGTCCACGACTTCAAACCTGCACAATCACTTGGCCACGCACAGAAGGAAAGATGAGGGGTCTCGTCAGCGACAGCAACAGATGGACGTGTTTGTAAAGTGGAAGCCGTCTCTCCACATTTGTTCGGGAACCCAAGCCCATGATATCACAAACCTTCTCGAGTGCTGGTGTTGCACTGACCTTCATCCTCTCAATGTCATCATAACAAAGATATCCGTCATTTGTTGATTTTCCTCAAGCCAGGCTACCGTCCCCGCTGCACACCCATATCGCATTGCTAGTGCAACAATGCCATGCGGTTGCCATCGAGCGGCTTAAGAAAATCTTGAAAGAGCAGAGCAGTAGAGCACTTACTAGAGATATATGGATGCGCAGAGCAACGGAGGCCTACACAACGACAACAGCGCACTTCATCTCTACGTCTCAGCCAGCGGCATCTACGGGCCTACTGTCCGAAAGGTGGTCGATAGAATCATGCTGTTTGAAAGCAGCTCACTTCGGTGGAGACCATGCAGGTGTACGCATAGCGGAGAAACTGAACAGTGTCGCTACGATTTACTGAGTCGCCGAGGTGTCCGTAGTCGTCCACGATCAAGCGGCAAATGCTGAACTTGACACCGGAGATGGTCAACGCTCTGGTGTTCCTGCAAAAAATAATTGCCGCTTTCTTCAGGCAGAGGAGGTGAAGGTAGAAGATGTGACTGCCTGCTCTGCCTCCCGTCCAGCGTTCATCTTCTCTGGTGATGATGGCAATGAAAGCACGGACCTTCCACAGCTGTAGTGCACTTCTGGCTTGATCGTGGACAAGAAGAGAAGTGCCGTGCCCCAGAGATGGTCGACACTCTGGTGTTCCTACACACAGATCACCACTACCTAGACGCAGAAGGGGTGAAGGTAGAAGGGGTGACTGCTTGCTCCGTCTTCCGTCGTGGGGTTAATCTTCTCTGGCGATGTTGGCAACAACCCGAGCCTTTCACAGCTGTAGTTTATTCAAATTGTTTATGTTTGAAATTACAGATTAAAAGAGGTTCATGTGGGCTGTTGATTGGGGGCTTGTTGATCAGGTGTATGTCCTCCTGTTGATACTGAACACGTTCTGTTATGGCATGATGGCATAGTAGGTGATGTCATTATGACATCATAAATGTAAAGGAAGCTTTGAACTTCGTTCGTTAAGGGCTTCGTTAAGCTTATCAGAACCTTCGTTGCAGCCCTAACTGCGATTTTTGCGAAGAACGAAGCGCTGAATGGAACGGGGTTCTATAACGCTGGGCATTCCACATGCTTCTTTAATCTCTTTTGTTTTCCTTGCCACCCTCGGTTGGACTTGAGTAGATAGCTTTAGAACACAGAAATGGGCAAATGCACAAACTCATGGCTAGCTTTTTTCGTTGTGTGGATCATCACAACTTTAAATGTTCAGATAGATGTTAGGCGTTTATGACTGAATTATCCAGCGACATGTCTAGTGAAGAGACTCAAGTAAAAAAAGTTGTGGCTAATGTGCTGAAATCTTTCTCTCTCTCTGTCTCCTTAAGATGGTCATTCCTTAATGGAGGAAGAACCTTGGACAAATGCTACAATTCACACCTGTTCTTTTATTCCACTGAAGTGTCTCTACTAAGTACCTCTCTCCCCCATAGTTTGGTCACTCTGAAGTGTTGCACCCCTCTCTCTCTCTCAGAGTTTGTTCTATCTGAACTATTACTACAAGGTACTCCTCTCTCTCAAGGTATATTTCCTCTGCTGAAGTATTACAAGTGGTACCTCATAGTAGGTACCCCTCTGTCTCATAGTATGTTGTGTCTGTTGTGTGGCTTATGTGTACCTCTCTGTCCAGGGGTTCGTTGTTGCGTCTGATGTGTTGCTACCAATAACCCCTCTGATTTGAAGGTTTGTTGTTTTTTCTCTCTTGGCACCGACAGCACCAAGATACGGTTGCCAGCATCATCATGGATCGATGACTATCTACAGTGGATTCAGCCAGACGTTGGATGTTGTCGGCTCCTTGACGGGGATTTTTCCAAGTTCTGTAATGCTTCAGGTAGGCCTATCCTCTTCTTGTTGTCTTTGTTATTGGGAACATGGTGTAGATTGAGAGTTGTGCACTGAACTGCAGGGACTTTGATCATGTGATTGAGGAGTACAGAGGTTGCACTGATGGTTGAAGATGTCAAAGAACTTTATTTTCTCTCGTCATTCAAAGTGACGCCAAAGTAGACTATTTCTTTTCTTCCCTTTTTTTTCTAAGAGAAGGAAAGCAATACCAATATCAAAGATCAAGGTCTGGAGACTGTCTTGTGGATCATGCTTGTACTACAGATGCCGACTCCATGTCTGGAGACTGCTTTTTTTCTATATTTATGACACCAGAGATGCTGAGATCTTGCGGAAACCTTCATTGTCTATTTCCTTTTTGATGATGGATTCTTTTTAAAACTGTTTGCTCTACAGTTCACAACCCAAACTGCACGAGCTGTTTGACTTCGGCAGATTTGGACAATGGTCGGCCTAGCCCTGAGGATTTCAACAAATTTCTCAACAAGTTTTTAGCTGACATTCCAACGCAGCAGTGTGCCAAAGCGTAAGGAAAACGTTGTGTTCTTTAGATATCTTTGCCGACAGCATGGAAGAGATTGACTGCCTCGTTAAATTGCGGAGGAAATGTTTTGTTTTCAGCAACTAGGGCAAGTGTGTAACGGTGTACTCATCAAGGCAAGCAATTAATTGGGAAAAGCAGACAGATGTTGGAGCTGAACAAATGATTTGGTGCCATGGGTGAAATATTGCTCATCTCCTCTCTCTCTCTGTGTCTTTCTCTCATGCCTCTCCCTCTCCTTCCCCTCATTCTCCCTCTCTCTTTCTCTCTCTGGTGCTCTCTCTCTCTCTCTCTCTCTCTCTTTCTCTCTCTTTCTCTTTTTCTCTCCCAAACTCCTTCCCCCCTCTCTTTCTCTCTCTCTCCCTCTGGCACGCACGCACGCACACATTA
>JAOWAR010164053.1:0-10273 GCA_028571005.1 Clathrina lutea
ATTCAAGGTTCTTCGAGATTGACATCCTCAGGTCAACCACTTCAGCCGTGGTCATTCGCTGACTCGACTGTCACTTCACACGGCATGGCATTCCTGTTGGTTTACGTACGGACAACGGCCCGCAGTTCGCATCAGAAGAGGTCACCCAGCACTTACGCGAGCTTGGCATAGTTCACCACCGTAACATCCCTTTGTGGCCCAGAGCCAATGACGAGGTGGAGCGGCAGAACCGTACGCTTCTGAGAGCGATTCGGATTGCTCATGCCGAGCACAAGGATTGGCGAGCAGAGCTGAACAAATTCCTGATGAGCTATCGAACAACAAAACACTAGACAACTGGAGTGCCTCCAGCTGAACTCCTCCTTCGCCGAGTTGTGAAAACAAAGATTCCAACTCTGGTTGACATCACTGTCCCGGGTCGCCATGAAGAGGTGCGTTCACGCGTCCAGGAAGAGCAGCAGCGAGCACGCGACAAGGCCAATACCAAAGAAATTGATGTGTGTGTGTGTGTGTGTCAGAGATCCCGTTTTGATTCGCCAGCCGGGGACAGATAAGATGGCAACCACATGGAAACCTGTTCCGCACCGAGTACTGGAGAGATCTGGTCATGAGATAACTGTGAAGGCTCTATCAGACGCACAACTGACACGAAGCGCAGAACATGCAAAGCGATTTTACGCACCAGAGCACTTACCACTGGCAGCAACGTGTCCGTCACCACCAGCCATGGAAACTCAGTCAACTGAGCCTGAGTCATCTGCTGACGTCGTCACGCCCACTGTTCGTAGGTCAAATCGCGAACGACAGATGCCAGTACGCTTGAAGGACTACGTGTTAAGCTAACCGTAAGAACGAGGAGGAAGACACAGACACACTTGATCCTGAACGAGTCCATGAACTGTGTCGGGTTTTTGTAATACTTTGTTGTCATTTTTCCTTGGATGTTGTTAATTTTGTTGTTTTCTTTTGGAGAAGAAGAAGGAATGTAGTGTTTGTATTTAAATATTCCTTATTTGGTTGGTGTTGGACCCATGTACTCTTGTACTCGCGCGGTCTTCTCTGTAGTATATGTCGTCTGTCTTCGGGTGCGTAAGATCAGGTTGTGTTGTTGTCCACGCCAAGATGTGTTGCTTGGGGCTGTGGCACACAAGGACACTACCCCTTAGTCTGCCACTCGGCCCATGATATACACTAGTCTGCCACTCGGGACATCACATACACTAGTCTGCCCCTCGGCCAATGGCAAATACTAGTCTACTACTCGACCATGAAAAACAGTAATTTGCCATCCGACTCATGCATTGTATACATTAGTCTGCCACTCGGCCCATGATCTACACTAGCCTGCCACTCGTCCCGTGACCTACACTAGTCAGCCACTTGGCCCATGCTATACACTAGCCTGCCACTCGGCCCTTGAGACACACTACTCGGCCGCTCAGCCTATGATATACAGTCTGCCACTCGGAGCCATGACAAATATACATTGGCCTGCCACTCAGCCCATGAGACACATTACTCGGCCGCTCGGCCCATCACATACACCAGTGTGCCACTCGGAGCCATGACAAATATACACTAGTCTGCCACTTGGCCCATGACAAACCCTACTCTGCCACTCCGCCGATGATATACACTAGTCTGCCAACCGGTACATGATCTACACCGGTCTACCACTCGGCCCAAGATCTACATCAGTCTGCCACTCGCCCTATGCAATAAACTAGTCTGCCCCTCGGCCCATGTCATACACATGTCTTGCACTCGACCCATGATCTACACTAGTCTGCCACTCGGCCCACGAAATAAACCAGTCTGTCACTCGGCCCATGCTCTACACAAGTCTGCCACTCGGCCAATGATCTACACTAGTCTGCCATTCGACCAAAGACCTTCCCCAGACCGCTCCTCAGCACATGAATTAAACTAGTCTGCCACTCAGCCCATGTTCTACCCTAGTCTGCCACGTGGCCCATGTTCGACACTAGTCTGCAACTCGGAACGTGATAAATCCTACTCTGTCACTCGGCCGATGACTCTGTCACTAGTCCGCTACTAGTCCGTCCCTAGTGACTCTGTCACTAGTCCGCCACTCGATACATAATCTATACTAGTCTACCACTCTGCCCTAGATGTACATCAAACTGGCACCCGCCCCTGATAAAAACTAGTCTGCCACTCGGCCCATGAAATACACGTGTCTCGCACTCGACCCATGATCTACACTAGTTTACCACTCGGCCCATGAAATAAACTAGTCTGCCATTCGGCCAATGATCTACACTACTCTGCCATGTGACCAAGGACCTTCCCTGGACTGCCACTCGATGAATGAATTACACTAGTCTGCCACTCAGCCCATGATCTACCCCAGTCTGCTACTCGGCCAATGATATACACTAGTCTGCCACTCGGCCCATGTTCTACACAAGTCTGCCACTCGGCCCATGACATACACTAATCTGCCACTCCGCCCATGACCTACACTAGTCTGCCACTCGGCCCATAATCTACACTTTTCTGCCACTCGGCCCATGATATGCACTTTTCTGCCACTCGGCCCATGATATACATTAGGCTGCCAGTCATCCCATGATCGAAACTAGTAAGCCACTCGACCCATGATTTAAACTAGTCTGCCACTCGGCGCATGATTTAAACTAGTCTGCCACTCGGCGCATGATTTAAACTAGTCTGCCACTCGACCCATGATTTAAAGTAGTCTGCCACTCGGCCTGTGATATACACTAGTCTGTCACTCGGCCCTTGACATACACTAGAATGCCACTCGGCCCATCAAATGAACTAGTCTACCACTCGGCCCATGATATACACTAGTCTAAAACTCAACCCATGATCTACACTAGTCTGCCACATGGCGCTAGATCTACAATAGTCTGCAACCCGGCCCATGATCTACACAAGTCTGTAAATCGGCCCTTGATCTACATTAGTCTGCCACTCGACCCATCCTTTACACTAGTCTGCCACTCGCCCCAAGATATACACTAGTCTGCCACTCGGCCTATGATATACACTAGTCTGCCGCTCGACCCATGATCTGCACGTGTCTGCCACTTGACCCATCATTTATACTAGTCTGCCACTCGGGACATCACATACGTTTTTGTGCCACTCGGCCAACGATATATACTAGTCTACTACTCGGCCCATCATAGACACTAGTCTGCCCCCCGACTCATGAAAAACATTAGTCTGCCACTCAATCCATGATTTACGATCGCCTGCCACTCAGCCCATGATGTGAAATAGCCTCCCACTCGGCCCATGATATACACTAGTCTGCTACTCGGCCCATGACATACACTCGCCCACCATTCGGACCCATGATTTACACTTGTCTGCAACTCGGCCCATGACATACCCAACTCTGCCACTCCGCGGACAATATACACTACTCTGAAACTCGGGACATCACTTACACTAGTCTGCCACTCGGCCAATGCCAATTACTGCTCTGCTACTCGGCAAACGATATACATTAGTCTGCCACCCGACTTATGAAATACACCAGTCTGCCACTAGATCCATGATTGACACTAGTCTGCCACTCGGCCAATGATATACACTAGTCTGCTACTGGGCCCAGGATATACACTAGTCTGCCAGTCGACCCATGGTATACACTAGTCTGCCACTCGGCCCATGATATTCAGTAGTCTGCTCCTTGGCCCTTCGTCTATACTAGTCTGCCAGCTCGGCTCATGATATACACTAGTCTGCAACACGGGACATTACATACACTAGTCTGCCACCCGGCCCTTGCTAAACACTAGTCTGCGAATCGGAACATGATATACACTAGTCTGCCACCTGGCCAATGAAATACAGTTGTTTGCTACTAGAACCATGATCTACATTAGTCTGCAACTCGGCCCATGATCCAAATTAGCCTGCCACTCGGCCCAGCATTTACACTAGCCTGCCACTCGGCCCAGCATTTACACTAGCCTGCCACTCGGCCATTACCTACATCTGTCTGCCGTTCGGCCCATGATACACACTAATCTGCCGCTCGGCCCAAGATCTACACTAAGTCTGCCACTCGGCCCACGATTTACACTAGTCTGCAACTCGGCCATGATCTACACTAGTTTGCCACTCGGCATATGATAAACATTAGTCTGCCACTCGGCCCATGATATACACTAGTCTGCCGGTCGAAATATGGCCTACACTGGTCTGCCACTCGGCCCATGATCTCCACTAGTCTGCCACTCGGCCTATGATATAGACTAGGGGTGAAACGATCGTATCTATAAGTTAACGAGCGAGTATTCTCACTAGCGAGCGAGTAACGAGTAGTATCTAATAGGGAATATATTACTTTCCAGCCAAGTATTTCCCAGACGGCAGACTGTTTGTGAGAGTTGTAGTGGGAATACCTATTACAAAAGGTTTCCCAGAACCAGAACAGATGACATTAGTGCGCGCGTGCGTGTGTGTGTGTTTGTGCGTGCGTGTAACAGAGAGAGAGAGAGAGAGAGAGAGAGACAGACAGACAGACAGACAGACAGACAGACAGAGCGACAGACAGAGCGACAGACGGACAGACAGACGGACAGACAGAGACAGACAGAGAGAGACGAGTGAAGAGTCCTTCCACAAAGAGATCGGCAGCACGTTCAACTTTTTGAGAGAGCGAAAGCAGTCCGCGATGACTTATTCAGCCAGTCCCTCAGGAAGGACGGGCAGAAGTGGCTCGTCGTCTTTGTCGTTGGAAGGAGCAAACAGCATTTGTGGGACACTCCTTGGGGCCGGAACGGTTGTCAGCAGCCCGCCATTCATGTGTAGAAATACGAGCGCATCGATCATCTGCGATGACAGTGAGCAGCGGCGTTTGTCGACCACGATCCCAGCAAAGGAAAAGACACGCTCTGATGGGACTGATGTAGCAGGTATGCACAGGTAGCGCTTGGCCAGCAGTGCAAGTCGTGGAAACCGCAATGAGTTGATACCCCACCAGTCTAGGGGATCGGTTGAGCGCTTAGCCGGCATTTCCGAGAAGTATGTCGTGGCCTCTGCCGTGATGGAGTTGGATGAATCGTCGTCTTCCTCACCCATCAGCTCGTCCAGAAGAGATGTCTTGCAGATCTTCTTCGATGGTTGCTCACACGAGCTGTCTTTAGCGTCACAGGTCGCTGCCGCCAATTCCACTACTGCCTGCTGTGCTCTCGCGGCAGGACTCGGCAGGCACTTCAGGTCGCGGAATCGTAGATCGAGCGCAGCTGCCAGGGTGTAGGCGCTGTCAGGCTCTGTCAAAAACAGGCCAAAGCAATCCTCGAGCAGATCCCCCAGACGATCCTTTAATGCCGACACAATTAAGGGATCCTTGGCGTCATGAGCAGCGGTGCAGGACCTGTGCAGGGCTTGAAGTAGTGGTAGGCACCATGACGCTGTAGAGTACTTCTCTCTGCCGAGACGCCTTGTTACCTCGTCCATGTAAGACAGCACCCCGAGCAACTCCTTGGCGATGGTCCAGTTGTTTGGTGGTAGGTCGACTTGCTTCCGCTCCGCAGGTGACATGTCGGCAAGGACGAGCTGTACAACTGTCTGGAGCTCCACCAGGCGAGCGAACATCATGTATGCGGAGTTCCATCGGGTGGGACACTCCTGCACGACGTGCTTGATGACCTTCACTCCCAGCATCTCCTGTTTCTTCTCCAGCTGGTCCATCTTCAGCGCAGAGTGCTTGAAGTGGCCCACCAAGTGACGACCTCGTGCGAAGATGTGGGAGAGAGACTTCCGGTCGAGAGCCATTTTGATTGCGCTCTGCAGCCGATGGGCGGCGCAAACAAGGCTTGGCCAGTCGAGCTCTTCCCACAGAATGCGCCCTGCAGAAACAGCACAGCATGCTGTCTCACTACAGTAGGGGTGCTAGTGCTACAACAAACGAAAACAGTAACACACTCTGTGCTGTCACCATGTGTATTAAAAGCGGGATACGGACGACGCAAAGACACCAGAATGGATATGAGAATGGCCAGGAAAACGTTGAAAGTTCCAATAACAATGTACATCGACAGACTGACATCGACTAAAAGCGCCCACTCCACTTACCTGCTAACTCAGCGTTGACGGCTTCATCATGTACGACAGCAACCACCTTGTCGGCTGGTAGGCCAAACTTCTCCACGGCGTTGCGAATCTGCTCGCTGATGTGTGTCCCGGTGTGGGAGTCGGGGAAATGCTTCGTTTCCAGCACTCAGGAAAGAAGCTTCCACTCATTGTCGATGAAGTGCGCTGTTGTCGTGGCGTACGCGTGGGTAGCTTTCGACGTTCAAATGTCCGTGGCTAGCGCTACGAACGTCGAGGAGTCGCGCAGGAGTTCCTTGATTCGCGTCACTTCATCCTCGTGCTCCTTCCGGATGAGCTGTGCGATGTGCGTCGTCGACGGTAGTACATAACCAGGCTCCAATGCATCGAACAGCTCCCTCAAACCGTGATCGCGCACGATCGAGATAGGACAACCATCGAGCCAGGGCCACCTTGA
The DNA here is from genome assembly GCA_028571005.1 of Clathrina lutea. NCBI lineage: Eukaryota > Metazoa > Porifera > Calcarea > Clathrinida > Clathrinidae > Clathrina > Clathrina lutea. The sequence continues at coordinate 6,515 of JAOWAR010164053.1, forward strand.
AAGAACTCGGGTGATTTCTCTTTGCCTTACGATGGATACTGGCTTCGCTGGCGCCCTTGACGAAGCAAAGGGGTCCAAAGTCGCTTGCTCCACTTTCACCTTTGTCGTCTTCGCGGCTTCGAACGCGTCCTTCTTTTCCAAGTGGCGAAGAAGGTTGGTTGTCGAGAAGCCGTTGTAACACAACGTCGCTTCACACAGCGAACAGGTTGCCTTCTTATTTTGCGTGTCCCTTGTAAAAAACTTTCAGACTTCCGACCGGGACGACCTCTGAAAGGAATCCTCTTGAGCTTGACAAGACATTCTAAACGTCAAGAGTACCAGATCGGGACGTCCCGCAGAAGTGTTGGCTTTCCATGTTCGTTCATACAACTTGTAGTAGACTTGTTACCGCAGGCGCCGGCTGCCTCGTGGCATAGCAGTGTCCGCGCGCAACCACCGCAAGTTTGCTACGGTTGACCGCAGCGGATATCCGGCGAATACTCCCTGCAGCGTCTACGAGCTGGTGGTCACTTTGCGGTCGACCAAACATCCTTCCCTTTTCGGTGCCATGAATGCCTATGGGTAGATCCACTGCGCAGTGCAGTGCGTCGCGGTGATGGTCAGTGTGACGCGTGTGCTTTCCGCTGGTAAATCTTTTTCTTGAAACTCACCCTTAACGAGTACTCGTTAGCTTAACGAGCACTAAGCCTAACGAGTAGTGAGCCGAGTACTATCGTTTTACCCCCAGTTCAAAGTACATGTTTGGTCAACGAAGACCCATAATTTTGCCCTGAAAGTGGTAAATTTTGATCTTTAACAAAAATGCTTTTAAAATATGGCAATTTGTTTTCACAAATTGTCTATCAGTTTCCAGCTTTGTGGCATGAACATTGGCACTTTATTTTACCTACAAACAGTGTGGTAACATAAGGGTTAATCTCCTGAACGTGAAATCTTTTTGAACTCTGTGTCGGTGCATGATGAAAGTAAATGTTGAGTGTATTCATTCATATGTCAGCCAGTTTCTGCTGTATTCTTTGTGTCTTTCTCCTAGATTGTTCGTCCACTTCGAGTGCGTATCGGAAATGTCATCGACCCGCTTGTCATCAGTCGATACTGTCGTCAGGATAAGCTGATCAACCAACTGCAGTTTCAGGAAATGCAAGATGCCAATAAGATTTTTACCAAAGCTGTATTGACCGACATGCTGCTGGGATGGCTAAGTTCATCTGGTCTGGAAGGTTTTGACAAGTTCAAGACAATCTTACGCTCGCCTGACCTCGATGACATTAGTATGTCTCATCTGTTGGAGGAACTTGGGGAGCAAGAGAGGAAAGCAGAAGCAGGAAGGTTAGTGAACAACCAAACAACTGACGTTAAATTCGTGCAGAATTTTGTCTTTTCTTTTTTTGGAGTATTGCTAGATGCAGTGCTTCGCCAACAGCTGAAAACAACAAAATAAGACATAGAGTCTATAAATATAATAGAAAATACTCAAACTGATTTGTACATTGGAAAGCAATGACAAAAGTTTTCACAAAGCCATTCCTTATTGTTTCACATTACAAGCGTAATCATGAATAGTCTATTTCAAAATTACGCTCAGGAGCAAGAAGGATAGATGAAGAGAAGAACTCAGAAACAAATACAGTCTTAGTAAATTGAGAAAGTGCGTAATTGCAGCACGTGTTCTGCGACGTAAAGACAGTCTGGCATTACAACAAGTACATGTTAGCCAAACGCATTTTAGCCAGCTCACACAAAAAGGGAGGCGTATAACACTTCAGATCGAATCGAGAAATCACGGATCAAAGTTTGATTATTAATTTTGATGATGTCAGTTAGACGTCGCATGTCTAATTGGCTGCCCTGCCGCATGCGCTACCTCCACAGTTTAGCTCAATGAGCAGCCCTTGCCTCCAAGTATCTTCCAGCTTTTATTTGAAGCAATTCCATCAAGGTTTACCAGAGATACCGCATTTTGAATCAACATCTCGGGAATCTCGGAGCTCGCAAATTGGCTGTTGACTTGCCAGCACGAAAACATGCATAACCTGAGATTTGGATAAGATTTTTTCGAACAGTTTTCAATGATGAACTTTTGGAAGGTGCAGCTTTCTGATTATGCAAAAATAAAACAATTGCCATTTCGTGATCGGGGTATATCCTATCCATTTTTGAGTTGTAAAAAAGTCTTCTTCACATCACCCTCATGATAATTATAACCTTAAACGTAAATCAGTCAGAAACACTACAGTGACAGGTAGAAGGATCTTGTTTACACTTGAAAACGCTTTTGTGCTCTCCACTGTCATCAGTTCAAGGAAGGAAAAGGAAGACATTGCTCACTGAAGACAGAAGACTGATGGTATGTTGGCTGGAAATGGTATTATTGTCTCTAGGTGCAGGTATTAGTTGAAGAATGCTGGTGCAGCGTAAGCCTAATAGGATAATGCCAGTCAAAACCTTAACACTGTCAGTCTTCTGTCTTCGAATAGGGGCTGTCTGTAAATATGGTGAGTATAAATGAAGCGAAAAGTTTCACTAACTGGTGGCTGTTTCGTTTGCAAAAAAATAGCATTATCACAACCGTTGAAGCGGCTGCGAAGGGCTACGCAAGCATTGTCTTGTCTTTATTAAAAGAAAACGCCGTAATCTAAGCTTATTCGTTCGCACCAGAAGCTCACATCATGTAAGGTCACGTCGCAACCAGCTGCTCAGCGCTGCTGAGGTGCAGAGACAATGTCGGCATGAGGAGGTACCTGACCCAGCCTGCAGAGTTGTAATGTTGGTGCTGCAACTGAATGACCGCTGGCATATTTTAATTGTTGCTTGTATTTTTCTCAGTTATCTGCCTTTCTGTTTGTTTACGATGTTCAACCGAGCAATTTCTGTTTGGCTGGAAAGAAAGAAAGGGAGAAAACATGGGGGACACCGAAGTGGTGAGTCTTTAGTCCCTTCATCGTTGAGACTCATCAATATTATTTGGACCTGTGGTTGCTACATCCAGGTCCTGGTCACTGGCCGTTAGCATGCTGACACCAGAATTGGTCAGGTTGTCGTCACACTGTTTGCAAGCACAAGTATAACTGTGCCACAGAAGTGCTGTCTCTGACAGGGAAACCATGATAAATGTTGTGCAAATTCACTTGAGGATTTGCAGCTAACTGCAATCAATTCTGAGTCCAATTGCGTAGTCTACTAAGACAACTCAATGCACTCGATATTGACTTTTGCTCAACAACTAAACTTCCTGGCTGGCTGAGAACCAACTTAGGTGTCAAGAGGGCACGCTTCCTTTGCAAGCCTTGTCAAAAACTGGTTCACATTAATGTCTAGGATGTTCAGTCCCCGACATGAGGACCTGGTAGAAGGATTTGAAGAACTTACTTGGCCTAGCAGGGATGAGCAGCAACAGTACATGAGAATTTTTGCCAGAATGCCCTTTTATCGTCATTCATTAGGACTCGATTCACTGGTACATAAAGTCGGGAGCGCTTGGGGCTGCGATGGCATGCTGCAAGACATGCACTGGGGATTGACAAGGTTAAAGTGGCTGCCTTATGGTGAGCCTCCATTATAATCTGCTGACATGCGCGCAGTATATTGCCATCTTATCGCTTTAAAGGGGAATTCAACCCAAAAATGAAACTTTTTCACTTGTAGTATTGAAGAAAAGAAGAAAATTGCCGGTGGTTCCATATTCCAGAACCGTCGCTGGGCTAAGATATTGGTGGTTGAATGGCGGCGCTGTTTGACGCCGCGCCGCCTCCGCTCGGC
>JAOWAR010164064.1:0-10271 GCA_028571005.1 Clathrina lutea
CACCACCACCACCACCACCACCACCAACAACAACAACAACAACAACAACAACAGCGACGGCAGCGCGTCAGCAGCCGCAGCGCAGCAGCAGCAAAACCGGGAGGGGGCGGAAGATTGCAACATGGCCAGGGAAGTCACCTCCTCCCGCCCTTTGAGCAAGGAAACATGGTCATTGAGTGAAAGTGTAATGGCAGAAGTCATTAGATTTTAGTTAGGTGAACGTACTACTAATGCCTTCGAAAAAGGCTGGGATATCCTCAGTTCTTGTCGGCAGGTGGGTTTCTGAAAGAGCTGCAGCCGGAGTCACAGAACAACAATAGAGAAATAAACACAACAAGGGATAGAAACACACACACTTCCCTAACTTTCACTAAACTGTCAAATTTGACCAAGACAGTTAGAATTCTCCCTGTCCGTTTTAACATGATGGCTCTCCACCCACTCTTCATGCAATGCCGTGTAGATTAGCAGTTGGTGACATGGTAATAAACTATGTGGACCTTAGTTTCGATGAAGGTAAGCTATGTAAATGGAGGGGGTGGCTAGCTAAAAGAAAAAAGAACCCGCTCTTTGATCACTATCCCTAGTTGTATGTATTTGCACCATACCAACGGAGTGAATGTCCGGCTACGTTGAATTCGGAGCCGAGAAATAGTCTAGGTAATCAGAGTTTTGTCATGACGCCAGCCGCGTCATTCTATTTCCGTCCACTCCATCCGCGTCATTCTTTTTCTGTCCTGTGATCTTTACACTTTACTCTATACGTTACTCTGTATTTACCTCTTTGACCTCACTCTCGTACTTGCTCCTGCTTGCATCTCTTCTCGGTTGTTGCACACTCTTTTCCGACTCCTTTTCCGAACCTCTACACATATTGTGTCGTGGTCGTCCCTATCTGCATGCAGTGTATTAATGTGTGAGTCAGTGCGAGTGATAGGGACCCCTGACAAGGCCAAGACAGCAATAACACCACATTTGAAGTGCAGTGCATGAAGCAGGTGCGTGAGTGCCACGTCAGGCACCTCCATGGCTGCCATAGAGAGAAGAAATTAAGGAGGTCGCTCATGGCAGAGATCCAGTCATGACAGTCTTAGTGGTTTCCTACAATCGCGCTCTTTAATGCTCTGCCTTCTTCTGTCACTTCTTGCTCATCTCGTCGCTCTTTTCTTAATGCAGTCGGCTTTCACTCTAACTCCGTTCAATTTTCTTCGAATTTTTTCCTGTTTTAGCCGAGGAAAGCCTTTGCATTATTCCTAGACTATTCGGGCAATCCTTGTTAAATATATTGTATACACGAATCAATCAATCAACTTCGATCAATCAAAGGAAAATCATGGCACAAACTGAAGCCTCAAGCTCCAACTTCCTAATGAAAGCTGGTGTGCGCATGGCCCCTCAGTCCGCTGTGTTTCATGGTCACGGCCTTTGTTTTGCCGTCAGCTAGCTACTCTGTTGGTTGAAGATGCTAGCAGTCATGCAGCATGTACGACCCTCGACTGCAGAGCAGTGCGATTATGCAAATGCGGGAGCCAGAACTTGGCAGAAAGATTATCGCTCTCGCGCTTCAACAAGAGCACTTCACGAGGATCCACTGATCATACGTAAAAAGGAGCTTTCTTTTCCGAACTGGAACTTGTGTAAAGTCAAGAAAAACAGAAAAACACCTCTTCCTGCCAACTGATCTACATGTTACAAGTAGCCACCTTTAGGTTTTTTTTTTTTCTTTCTTCGCTCGTCGGTGGCCAGGCCGGGGAAAACGTCTTCTTGCTTGAACGGAGCTACGTTTTAGCGAAAAATTTTCCCTTTTGTTTTTCCTCCACGTCGGGAAAAACATTCTAAAACCTAAATGGAGTGTCCCCGAGCACATCCCTGGAGAAGACACGTCCATGACGTGCTCTTACTTTGACATGCACTGTTAAGCTTCTGAAAATGTTCAAAACTTCGACAAGCTTTTATATAACGAAGATGTAAGCAAATGTCTGACAACCCTTACCCGTTGCCCTCTTCCTGACCGAGGGTATGACAAAGAAAGATCAGATCACGGTATTCTTCCGCTGTCGGGCTTTGAACTTTGAGAATGGCACAGACTGGATGCGTGAAAGATAACCACCGTGAGACATTCTGATTATAGACCAGACTCAGAGGGCAGGTTTTGTTTCATAAAGACAGGACTGATGAGCTTCAACAAGACTTTAGCAACAGATGGACAGGAATTCACTTCGAATTCTAAGGCAAAAGCAAGTACTTTGAGGGACTAGAAACACATAAGCCAACTTTAACCTTGAAAGTATGGAAAGCCTCTATTATCACTGCTGGTTCAGGTCAGATAATCAAACAGTGAAAGGATCACTGCTAGCAATGCATGTTAGTTTGTATTGTTCTGGTCCAATGTTCAAATAGGGCAGAATAAGATAAGGCTGAGCAATCCAGTTTTGGAAAATTTCCAACGGTGCCGCGAAGTGCCTCAACGTCGCCACAGCAGATACATCAAGAAAGCGTAGGAGGATTTTGGGTCCTTATAGGCGATGAGGCACGCCTGCACCATTTCAAGGCGCTGCTTGAGCGAAGTCGACCTCAAGGCGAAGACTTTCTTCTCCTCAGTGAGTGGTAACAAGTTGAGACAATACCAAAGCCAAGCTGGTCCATAGGAAGGGTTCTCTTGCGGGTCATCAGGTTTGGCTGGAAGCATGCCATACACAGACAGAACCTAAATCGGAGAGGGGGGAAGGGGAGAGGAGGGGGAGAGGAGAGGGGAAAGCAAAACATGAAGAGCGACTCAATCACAAAGAACAGTAACATTACAAAATTGGCATATACCTCAGCAGATATTGAAGTGCACACACCGCTTTGAAGTAAAGTTGACCAGGACGCGCAATAAGACATTTAACGCAACATTGTCTAGGAAGCCCAGCCACAACCTTGCTAGTAAAGCGCTGTACAAGGAAGCGTAACAATAATGCATGGCCTGACACGCTGAAACTGAAATAAAACGTCTTCCATGTCCACTGACAACAGGCTCCAAAGTCCCTGACAAGGCCAGTGAGCTTACCCGCTGCAAACTGGGCTGGCCAAGAAATGTTCTTGCCAGCTCGTACACCTCATCGTGAAGCTGCTGCAGTCTCGCTACAGTGCAAGGAATTAAGAAGGATAACACACATAAAACCAATTCAGCTTTTAATTTATCTGTTTAAGCTGCAATTTTACAAAATCTCTCTGGCCTGATCACTTGTCCATGTGTGTAAACTAAATCTTCTGCCACTCAGACAAAGGGTCAGATGGATCTTAAATGGAACTGACCACTGAATGGAATTTCCAATCAGTCCGGACCGTTTCAACCAAACTGAGCAAGCGTATCACAAGCGCACACCTTTTTCTTCCGGTTCTTCAATCAGCTCATCATCAATCCATTCAATTGTGGACACGCTGTAGCCATCTTGCACATCTCGGTCAAGAATCTGTTGAAAGCAAACCAGAACGAACCAATCAACACAGGATTGGAGTATATACACAAGACACCAAAACTCCGTTTTCTTTTAATTTCCTACATCTTCAATCTTATGCCACCCTCGCCAGAGAAAGACAGGACAGAATATTCACAAGTGCAGGCCTACCTGGTAGCGCCTGGTGCCGACAGCATTGACATTGGATGAGCCATCTGGCAAGGTGGTGACTTCTTTGATTTGGAGAAGAGTTCCATAACTGATGTACCTACGATGAGAAAGAAGAGAATTTCAATAATCGGCGGAAATCAAGCCAAAACAGCGAATGTCTTCGGGTAAATTTTCTAGTCTACGAATGAGGCTCATTTTCCTCCAGAAGATAGTCTTCACCTCCGTCCTTGCTCCAATCGGCTGTCCTTGAGACAAAGGTGAACAACAAAGACAAAAATTGCAGCCTTACATGTGAGTGCTGGCTTCTTGTGTCTCTGGCAAGCACATGCCGAATTGACGCGTTCCACTCTGCAGGCATCGCCGCAGCATAAGGCGGTAGCGTGGCTCATGCACGCGGAGCGGGCATGACGTGGTCGGGAAGCAGAGCGTGCAGATGAATATCGGGATCTTGCACGTGGAGCTGTCGAGCCTGAGGACAACATAGAGGATAAAATAACGGCAAGGGTTAGGTGCCTAGCCGGTAATCAGAGCAGCTCCTTCTCCATACTTCCCACCTTGGCACTGCTTAAAGATTCTTGTTCCACTGTCTGAGAAAACAAGAAACTCCTTCACACAAACATCATCACGCAAAATTAAGTGGAATCTTGGTGAACTAACGCAAGTGACCAAGAAAATCGAGATTGTACCCTCTGAGAAGACGAATCTCCTCCTCGTACTCCTCGCCTCTCTTCGTGTACTCCTCCGACAAGAATTTCTTCAGGAGGTACTCGGCAATTTCCGTCACAGGCTGCAGTGAAAACACACACACACACACACACACACACATACACACACACACACACACACACACACACACACACACACACACGAGGAGAATGCCATACAGTTGCAAGACTGCAGGAGTTGTTTTTCCAACCAACACAGGTTAACCTGCCATCGATTAAAGGAAGATGCTGAAAAGATACATGCCTCCATGAAAAGCTCAAGCAATCAACGATCCACCCGAAACCTCGAATTCAACAAGAGCGAAGGAAGTTCACAAACAAACCGGAAAAGGACAAGATTCTTCCTCAACAAAACCAACAAAAAAAAAAAGAAGGGGAATTTTTGAGCAATGTTCCAGCAAGGAAACCTTCACAACTTCTAACAACAGTACCTGCTATCTCTTTCCTCTTTACAATCCTACTTATCTCGTTTCTCGTCGTACTTCTATCAAATAAAGCATTTTCTTCTCCCTCCAAAAAGATTTCTTACATCTTACAGTATACACATTACACAGCGGTTTCGTTTTAGCTATACCTCGATCGTTTCAAATGTCACCCCCTCGCTTGAGCTGTTGCCTACCTGGACCTGGTCGGAGGGTGCCAGATCAATTTTGGATCTGCAGCACGGGCACGTCTGGCGATGATCTAGCGCACGATGCAGACACGGCTGGCAGAACATGTGGCCGCATTTTGTTGTGACCGGCTTGAAATACAATCTGAAACGAGAGCACAGAAATGGAAAGCGAGTCCTGAAGGAGGGCTGAAAAAGACAGCAATGAAAAGAAGACAAAGAAAAGTTCACTCCAGCTGATAGGATTGATGCAGATCCGCATGAGTGCATGTATCCTTGGAAGTCTTTGTAGAAACTGCAAGGAGACTCTGATGGCACTGGAGGGGAGGAAGTGGGGGGAGGAGGGGAGGAAGTGGGGGGAGGAGGAGAGAGGGAGAGATCGTTCAACATTATTGAGGGCTTACCTGCAACAAAGTGGGCATTCAGCGTCACTAGATGATGGTTCATTCGGCGTCAAATCAGCGAACACAGAGGCAGAGTTCACAAATGCCTTTTTACGAGCCACTGTCAAACAGAAATGAAAGGACAGCAAGGAAAGCCCAGCAAGGACAAAAGCTGATTAATGTCAGTTCCCCCCTTCTCGCCAGCCTTAGCAATCCAGGTATGCGTTGAAAAGCAGCATCGTGACCTTTGAACTTCCTACCTGGTAGCCATCACCCTCCTAATCCGTTCTTCCTGCCACACAACCACATGCTAAAATGGTGGATATACATAACCTATATACGACTGTCTGATGTCATCTATGCTCCAGTTGTATTTAAGCACAGTGATAATCCACATTATAATAACTGCTCACCAGATACTGCCTGGTCGATAAGTGGGTGAAGCCGCCGTCCAAGTTCTCCGTCAAGAGCTGATGCCCGTCTTTCTCTGACCATCTTGACCGACAGCTGAACCAGGACCTACAGCAAGAATTCAAAAAGAAAAAAGATAACAAAAAAGCCCCGCACGGTAAATTCAAAGAAGCAATCTAATGATCAATAATACACAAATCGAATCCCGGATTTCCCACATACACGACAGAGAAAGAACAAATGGGAAAAAAAAACGTTCTCACTCTCTCTATTTCACACACACACACACACACACACACACACACACACACACACACACACACGTTTGCAAGAGATATACGATTTGATGTATCTACCGTGTTTCCCCGTCTGAGAGCACAACCTTGGCTTTCTTCCATCATGTTAATAATCATTAGATGGGTTATTGAGTTATAGCTTTACAACAGTCTTTCGACTTTCTGACTTCACAAAAAGAGTATGTGGAGTAGAAGAATTCAGAACAGATAAATCGGAGCACATTTAGCAGGAAGGGCCTCAACAAACTGGAAGTAAACCAAGGATAGTAACAGGGTTTCACTTGTGATTTTAGACCGTAGAACTTGGAAGCCTTACCGAGGCCAAGAGCTGTGCAGCCTCTTGGCTTGTCCTTCCGCTCAAAATCACCGAATGAAGAATGGACACCACGGAGTCGTAGACCACACCAAGGCGAAGCTCAAGGCGGGCTCGGTAAAGGTGCGCATCCACAAGCTGCAGGTGGAAGAGATTAGCTCACTGTCTCAACAACAATGATGGCGTGAGCTTCCCTCACTTTAAAGTACAGTCGCTGAGGACCTGAAACACCATTGAAACAGCTGGATTCTTTGAGGTGCTACAATCACATTTTGCTCGCATCAAAACTTGCTGCAAGAAAACCACAACACTGGACATGCATTTCACCGTCGAGGATGTTTACTTCAACATTGAAGAGATGTTCTTAGTCTTTAGAGACGCCAGGGACGTGGTGTGTCAGAAAAGCAGTGAAGGGATTCCTTCTTCCTCTTGCAAGAGAGAAAGAGACATGGAAGGTGAGTTTTCATCCACTATAGTGTTCGTCAGATTTTTCTTTTTGCTTCAGAGAAGAAAGAAAAGAAAAGAAAAAGAACAGCAGCTTATTTAACCGCTCTCATGTCCTCGTGCTGTACTTCGTGAAGGACCATTTATCATTACTCACCTCCGAGTGGGAAGGACACAGCTGGCAACACTTCTTGGCATCTGCGAGGCTCTCCTCTAGCCTGTTGAGCTGCGAAAACGCTCGAGATCGAGATGACCTCATCTCCCAGTTCTGCGGGTCTGGAGAGAGAGAGAGAGAGCGAGCGAGCGAGAGAGAGAGAGAGAGAGAGAGAGCACTATCACTGAGAAAAAAAGATAGCCACTTCATCTGTTGTTCAGTCTTTGGTTATAGTCTTTTTTTTCTGTACGGTCGTCTTGGCAATTCTTATCTTAGTTTATGATTTTGATTAGAAAGGAAAGACCCCCGATTAGCTAGTTTGCTAATGGGTAATCCTTAAATATATATTACTACTACTACTTATACAGGAAGAACATCTTTATGCTCTATTTAAATACTTCAGCAAATAAGTCAGTTAGTAGGTTTCTTGCCAAGTCCGTGTCCTGTCCAAAAGAAGATCTATCCAGTCAAATTTACGAACTATGGCCAGATGCTGGCAGAAACCCGCTAAGCTGAAACAAAAAATGAACAAGAAACAGCAGACTACACTTAGAAATGAAAATTTCTCCATTTTATACAAACTGTACGAGAGTGCTAAGTCAAGCAGGAAACAGTTCACGACGCTCTAGTGGAAAGCTGAATATTTTCATCACTTTCAAAGCAGTGCGGGGGACCATTCAATGCCAAAATCAATGCCAAGACCTTAAATCTAGACGGACTAGCTGGTCACGAAGACAGCAAAGGAACTTCTGAATCCCGGAGCTAAAAGCTTCAATAAAGCCAAGCGCTACACATTCACCAGCGCAAAGAGGTGGTGACTAGACAAGGATGCATTCGTCGAAGGCGAAACAAGACACCGTTCGCTCTAGATTTTAAGCCAATTTTCAACACTCGACGAAATTCCTTTCGAATTTTCACGTTTGCAGTCCTGTACCTGGCCATGCGCAACACAGAAAGAAGGAAAAACGGGTTTCGGCACATAATGGACTGGCATCGGGAGCCATTATGAGCATGAACAAGGCTCCTTCGAAGTCTCCTTGCGGTAGAGGCCTAAACATTTTTGCGGTCCATACTGATTTTGCTTTCCAATGAAGAGAGAGAGAGAGAGCGAGAGAACGAGAGAGAGAGAGAGAGAGAGAGAGAGAGAGAGAGAGAGAGAGAGAGAGAGAGACGCTACTAGCTAGTTACTGCACACGCGCAAACTCAGACTATTTACGTTACCATTCTTCCTTCCTAGCAAAGCTCCTCTTGCGCATCGATCCCTTACCACTGTTGATGGCCGCTGACAGCGCTTTGACGGATTCCTCCAGTTTCGCTGCCTTCAGCAGCTTCTCCCCTTCCCGCCATTCACCGACGCAGTCCGTTTGGCGAGGGAACCATTTTCTGAGCAGCTCAGCGAGAGGCATGTTGACGTGGAGGTCGGCTGTGTCCACCACATGACTGCAACCCAAAACGCGACACGGCAAGCTCTCCGTCCTTTCATCTGCTCCGCTCACGCTGCTTTCTGCCCGCGTGTGGGACAAGCACGGCAGGCAGAACGTGTGTCCACAGGCCACAGTCACTGGCTGATGGCAGAATCGACTGCACAACGGACAGCTTAGGCTTACTAAGTCGCCGGCACGCGCAACGACCGACGTACTCGCTGCAACTGTTGCTGACTCGAGATCTCCCAATGTCAGCTGCAAAGAGCGGGTCTCACTCGACCTGGAGCCAGCGGCAGGCATTCCGGCTCGAGACAGAGCCATTCGCATCATAATCTCCGCCAGCTCGTTCGCTTCTGCATCGTCAAGCCCTCCCGCCCCGACCGTCGGTGAAAGAAGGAGCATGGCCTTGTCTTCTTCGGTCTCTAACGGCCTTTTCATCCCTCGCCTCGGCTGGTACAACTCCGACTTTTCATCGCCCTCGCTGCTCGAAGCGGCTAAGGTGCTTCGGCCAAAGACCGTTGCCATCTTTTCAAGAATCGAGCGAACTCAGATAAAGAGGAGGAATGAACCAAAGACGAGACGCACACTTGGGATTTTGCTTGACGAAATGGCACAATCTACAATGGCGTAGCACTCATCAAGACGACGTTGATCTACTAGGTCACGTAGGGCATCACGTTCTCGAGAGCAAAAGTACAGTCCAATTACCTGAACAGAAGCCTGTGCAAGCGCTGGTGGCATCCGGCATGCCCCGAAAAGCCTTAGAGAGTCGGGTCACGTGTGATCCAGCCATGCCCGGTTGCTTCGTATACATTCTTTGCGCGGACGTGACCCCGGCACTCAGAGAAGCGCCGCCTTGGCGCTCCAAATTATCAAGTATTTTCCCTGGACGTGATGATGGTCACGTACATAAAATCTACGCAGTGTGCAGTGCCTATGATCAGGAAAGGGCAAAAAACGTCCCTTCGCCTCATCGATTGCGGGGACCGGGCGGACGCGGAGGCTGTTTTCATTCACCAGTTATTAAAAAACCACATGACAGTCGGCCAGCCGGGGTCGATGTACCTGCTCCATTCACTGACGATAGATGTACACGTATTTCAAAAGGCCTGCTGAAGAAGAGAACTAAGTCTTTCTTTTTCTCAATCGTACGGAAGGAGCTTGAGAATAATAGCGCTTGATGATTTGCTGGACCGGGAACTTTTCGCCTAATGCATACATACCGCGCCTTGAGCGGAAGGACTTGTGTTTGAACTGGCGCCAAGTCCCACGTCCGCTGACTCCAGGCTTACGCTTGGCTTGGCTGCTGGTGTAGCTTGCTGACGAAAACTAGCTTTGTGGTTGTCGTTAATTGGACCGGCCCGCGTTGCCCACGAGGCGCCAGGAAGTGGTTGGAAACGCCGCGCCTGATTCTACAACATCGCACCATGCACTCTCGTCCCCTCCTCCCCGTCAGTGTGGGCTCTACGTGGTAACATCAGCACGAAAGTCTAGAAAAGAGCACTGGGGATGTCTGGCAACTGACTCGCGATCGGCTCACGATTCAAGCGTTATGAAAACTTATGATTGCTGCCACCACAAAATGATTTGGCGCCAGCGCTGAAAAAGCTGGTCACTCGGCTCCCAGAAAGTGATGTCGCGGCGACGATTTCGCAGGCGAGCATTCAGAAAACTACTTCTACCGGATTATTGGTAATTCCGGACTCTCTCCGGCTCAGTCGAGAATTTCGTAGATTCTACTCGGTGTGGACTGGGTCCGAAAATGCCTAGGCATACTTGTTCGCGTACGTGACAATATAAGACGTGGAGACAGAGGTGGAGAGAGAGAGAGAGAGAGAGAGAGAGAGAGAGAGAGAGAGAGAGAGAGAGAGAAATAGGGAGAGAGAGAGAGAGAAAGGGG
>JAOWAR010164075.1:0-10270 GCA_028571005.1 Clathrina lutea
TAGTAGTAGTAGTAGTAGTAGTAGTAGTAGTAGTAGTAGTAGTAGTAGTAGTAGTAGTAGTAGTAGTAGTAGTAATGGCGCCCATGAAGGTGGCTTTGTGTTGTTGAGCTCTGGCTGTCTGGCCTTTATGGTGGCTTCCCTTTGCTCTTTTTCTGGACCTCTTTCCGTCAGTGAGGATGCCCACATGCTGCTCGTGTAATGGCAGCGGGTCCTGCAAAAAATGTTCGTGCGTGAAGGCCAGAAGGAGTTGCACGGGTTGCGCCCCGCACCGGCACAACCGGTGCCTCAACCAAAGCCTACCTGACGGCCCTGGAAGCTTGAGTTTACCATCTTCTCCTTCCTCATCGTTCTCTGCTGGCGTTCAGCCATCCAGCTGTCCAGCTGCACTCGGCAGACATTCTCCTGGTCGTTCGTATGCCACCGTGGCCGGGAGTCCGCGATCCGATCGATTTTCGGCCTTTGATCATGGTCCTCAGACTGCGCTGAGCGCTCCTAATGGTTCTCCAGCTAGTTCGGATGTTCCACGATTTAGTACTGCTCTCTTCTCGTCTCACGGTCGGGGGAATGGTTCATCGTTTGCCAGTGGCGGTGGTCAGAGTCATTCAGGTTCGATCGACGATTGTTTACACGAGGATGGCGCGTGCGTGCGTACGTCGGCGGAAGTTCGCTCTTCGACGGAGCTGGTGATGTCCGAGCCCCGTACGGGCTTCCCAGCTTCTTCTGGAGCCCTTGCTCCTCGTGAGGGGGCCCAGAATGCGTGTCCTCGCAGGCTTGCCGTGTTCGAGAGTGCGGACGTTCTGCACCTTGATTCTGATTCTCAACCTCGACCTGGGAGCGCTGAGGCTGCTGATGATGCTGACAGCCCTACACCTGCCGTTTCCTCTGGACGTCTCTCTTCATCGTCTGGTGATGTTACTGTCGTTGTGGATGCTCAGCGTGGAGATGGTGGTCCATTGTTGTCTGGGAGAGAATCTGTTTGTGAGCTTCCCCCTTTCTGTGCAGTCCGTGACTTGAGCCAGGACTCAGGAATTTCTTGGAGTAGCGATGAGTCTGCTGTGGATGGTGCATCTGTTTTCCACTCCATCACTGCTGCCTACAGTGAGGTTGTGCACTGGCGGCGGAACCTTTTCACCGTTCCCAGTGGCCGCGCTGGGAAAGACTTTGTACGTGAACTGACTCGTTTGTTTCGTGCGTTTGGAGAGGGTTCTGTGTTGGAAGGGATTGCATTGAAAGCAGCTATGCTGCTTCCGGCCTTGGTTTTACAGCGACCGCATTCTACCTCTCGGGCCAAAGATCATGCTTGTTGTCTTGAGCGCCGTTTACGCGCTTGGCGGGTCGGACTGATTGACGAACTGGTGCGTGAAGGTCGCACCATCCAGTCTCATTTACCTTCAACTTCGGCCAACGGTACAACCGGTGTGGCTTTTGAGCGTACCTTTGCTCGTCTAATCTTTTCTGGCAAGCTGGGTGCTGCCATGCGCTTACTCTCTGAAGTTGGGAATCACCGACTTGCCGTACCAGGACCGGCAGATGCTCTGGACCGCACTCTGAACAGCCTTCTTTGGCCTGCTCCGGGTATCTGAGTACACCAGCCCGAGTCCTGGGACATATGACCCTACGCGCACCCTGACTTGAGCCCGAGTGCACTTGGCTAGCGGGGTAGCCACCCTACACCTGCCGCTGTCGAAAACGGACCAGCATTGGGGAGGCAGCGACGTCACCATTGGCGCAACTGGCGACGACCTCTGCCCAGTGGCGGCACTAACCGCATACCGGATCAACAGCAACGGTAGAGGATCAGACCGCCCGCTCTGTCGGTGGACGGTACCTGACGGCCGCGGACATCTACGCCTGGCTCGGAAAGCTCCTAGGACCAAGGGTGAGAAGCCACTCCCTGCGAGTCGGCGGTGCCACTCGACTTGGCGAGATGGGGGGGACACCCGACTTGCAGCTACAAGACTACGGGCGCTGGAGCCGCGATGCCTTCAGGCCCTACCTGCGGCCGGCAGCAGCATCCCGTGCGGACTTCACGGCACGAATGGCACGGACAGCGGAACAGTAACGTAGAGCAATGACACTTGCACTCTCACACTGAACAATTGCTATGGTGTGAATCATATACACGCACACATATGTATGCACGCACATCACATTGTTTACTGTAAACTCCCCTTACACCAAAACGCGGTTGGTTGGTAAATGCAGTTCTGCCCTGTCTCATGCTGAATTTGGAAGGGGTGCGTGGCAAGTATGGCAAACGGGACAACAGAAGCATGGCGCTACCTGACCCACCGTTAGCACCGCCCAAGCAGCCAGACAGCGTCTGAAAAAAGCGGGCGACAATTGGCACACGGTGTGGCGCGCTCCGATGAAACCTAACGCCAAGCGTGCCAGACAGCGTCTGGAGCGGGGATCCTTCGCCTCGACAAAACCCCAAACGTGCCAGACAGCGTCTGGAGTGGGGACCAAACGCCTTAGTAAACCCCAAACGTGCCAGACATCGTCTTGAGCGGGGACCGAACGCCTCAGCAGAGGCAAATGTGCCAGACAACATCTGGAGCGGGATCCGAGCGCCACCTACTCACTATGTGGTAGCGCCCCTCCCCCAGCCGGGGGTGGTGGCCCGGTACGATAGTAGCCAACTCTCCTTGTGTCCTAGTGGGCCTGTCGAGCCCAAGCCAGCCATCTGCCACCACCCGCCGTTATGCCTGCTTTACTGCCAACCACAGTGTCCGGGTGTCTTGTTCATAGTTAATATCAGTTAACTCACTGGGCAACGCCTCTGCTATTTTTGGCTCGCGCTGACTTGCAACTCTTTGAGAAGACAACGTAGTCGGCACGTCTATGAACAGAGGAGAAAATGAATGGCATTTCCTTCCCATCACCCTAATTTGATATGAAGCAGGTTCAAATTGCACATCCACTGAATACAGTAGAACTCCGTTTTCTCGCGCTGGGCTTATCTATGTTTACTTACAGATATAGACGGGCTTATCCACAGGTGGGCCCATGCAGGGGAGGGTTTTGAAAAGGGCTGAAAACACGGTTAGCAACTTCCTGGTCAATACCTGGTTACCATCAAAGATGGTAGAAGCAACACGGTGCAACTCAGTATCACGTGCACGACGGGTCTTTTACCCAACATGAGACTTGTGACAAAGAGCGAGAGCAAGAACTGCAAAATTACCCGTACCCAAAATATGATTTCCAATGCCAGTCTAGGTTTCCACAAGTCTGTTTCAAAGCTGCTGAGTCGAGCTCACTTTTTTCTAGGCCTCCTTATCGGCAAAATGAATTTGTTTCATGCTGAACTGTGGCACAAATTACGGCACAATGAGATCTGCTGCTGTAGTACGAGGATGCTGGACCTCGAGCAAGCGGGTAGCACTGCGCACGAGCATGCATGCATGCACATATATGGACATAGATAAACCTACATGCCTACGTGTCTCGCTACATTAGGTGCTCTAGCATGTGTAAGCGTCTAAATTGTCCTATATGCGTAAGCGTCCCAATTATTCTATATGCGCTCGCACAAAAATTTGCCTCTGCCACAATGGCAATTCCTGGGACACCAGTGTCCTAATCACTCCATTCTGTACGGGTACTTCTGATCATACGCCCATGGAGGCTTATGCACAGTAGAGCTTATGCATGGGCAGCATTACGGTGCTGGTGAGTGAATGGGCTTAAACACAGAGGGGCTTCAAAACGGAATTCTACAGTTCTCTTATACAATAAATGTTCGTAGAATGCATATCTGCAATGCTCTATGCTCGCACTTTCTCCCTTCTAGGGGATCGATCTAGTGAAGAAAAAAATTGATAGTTCTAGGGTACCCCACATGTCTGGTCTGGATGTAACATGCATCTTGTTGAGCACGGGTAGGAGCCGGCAATGGGTCAAGTCTAAAACTCTCCTGCGAATTTCTATGTCTAGCCCACATCATAATGAAACCTTCCCACCTTCTAGTCCCTCCAATCTTACTGCCCAGGAAAGGTTAGAAAAAAATCAGAAAATGAAGTTAGCCACTTTAAATTAGTGAATGCAGAGGAAAAGCCTTCACCATCTTACCTTCCATATCGATAATCCTTCCATGGACTTTCTTCTCCTCCTCTTCCAGCTGTCGAAGTAAGAATTTTGGCATGGAGTGGTCGGGATATGTGTTTAAGATGCCCTTGAACACAGCGAACCCACTGTTGCCGGTCGATATAAGTAGGTCACGGAGGCGATTATAGCGAACTTCGCCACTAATGAAGAGGTCATGATAGCCTTCCTGAGTGATGAGGCCTTGACTCAAACACTTACTGGCAAACTTGTCCCCCACTGTGCCCAACATCCCCATAAAGCGATTTATAACAGGAACCACAACCTGGGGAGTCAAATATGGAAATTAATAAACGTCTCTCTGTAGAGCAAAATAACAAACCAAAACAAATCACAAACACAATAATACAACTAAACAAAAAAGCATAGGAACAATCTAACTAAACCACCACTTTATGTACATCCCACGCTCGGTCAGAAACTGCAAGCTAGAAACAAACTTACTGAAAACATAAAATGAAAGGCTTCATGTTGATCTTCTCAGCTTTAGGCAGCACTAAAATCTTTTTTAGTTTTAGAATGTGTTCTATCCGAAACGGACCCATCTAGCCTTCAATGATGTGGTATCATTCAGGTTTGGGATTCATGTTCTTACACCTATTTAACTTTAGCTTGACCACATATTTCTACACTTACACTCTGCCAACGATCCGAGTCACAGCCGTCTAGAACATCATCGGACTTCGATCCAGCTTGGGCAGACTGAGGCACTTCAGGAGCAGCAACGGCAGATGCTACTGACCATCACAACATACCAAAATATTTACAAAAAAGAAAATATCATGATCGTGATCCAAACTGCTCAACATTTCTAGAAAACAAATGCAGTGAAGAAGCTTCAACCCATCGCTAGCTATTTCAGTCATTTCGGTGTGGGAACGAGAGCGTCACCGGTACTGTCAGGTCCCGCCTACGCGCCGGTCGCGGCCGATCGCGCACATCTAGAGTACACCGCACATGCACCATGAGCCTAGGCATGAACTGTAGATTGTGTAGATGAGCAATGCATGCCCTTTGCAATCGGCCCGTCACGTCAGTCACAGTGAACTGAAATCATCCCAGATAGTAGAAGAATTAGAAGAAGAAGGAGAAGAAGAAGAAGAAGAAGAAGAAGAAGAAGAAGAAGAAAAAGAAGGAGAAGAAGAAGAGAAAAGGAAGAAGAAGAAGAAGAAGAAGAAGAAGAAGAAGAAGAAAAACGAAAAAAGCATTTACAGAGGGAGAAAGAGAGCAGTTTTCCAGGGCTCTCAGTCCGGTTGGAAAAATGAAGGTTCGCACGCTGTTTCTTCCATATGTTCGCGCACTTTAGTAAGTCTAGTGGGGGTATATAGAACATTCTCTACGTCGTATATGGACGTGGCAAAAGCCCGTTTAAACTAGTATAAACCTGTGCTTTTGGTCATCATGGTGAGGCAAGCCTCTACCTGCCCATAGAAGCTTAATTCTTTGCAGATCACTGTGAAGGAAAACTGGAGCCAGCGGGAGTCACGCAAGCATAGGTCTAGCCGTCAGAGGGGACAAGTCCACGCGTGGAAAATCCTATCTTTGCCACTCCAACCCGTTGACTTTTTCCATTCTAAGAGGTCATGCAGGTTCTGTTTGAAAGGCTCTCAGTGGTAGAAAGTAGGCATTTTGCCTGCTGGTCGGTTGTCACATCGCAGAAGTGCAGCTCTTCTTAGAAAATTCTTCCCCCGCGGGATTTGGACATTTTTAGTTGTACGCTGGGCAATTGTGCCCTAGACTTGGTGTCGGGGTAAGAGCAACCGTCCTGGTTTTCTCTGAAACTTCGGATTTTTTCTCAGAAAACGGTAGGTCCGATGTAGAAATAACCCTAGACCCTATTGGTCGATTTTTTCTTGCTTTGTAGAAAAGCCGAAAAAGAAAGTTTTCTCCCAGTCTAGGGATGCGTGGTTTAACATAGTGACGTCAATATTTTTGAGAAAAGGCCGTCGCTGGATGTGTGGCGTGTCGTTGCATTGCTGCCAATGCTCAGGTTGCCAGTCTGTTTAGGCGATGGTAGAGGAACTCTATAGGTAGAGTGTTAATCCAGTTGTATTGCAAAAATCGAACCAGAAAAGTGCATTTGGATTGATACCTGTGGTGGTCACAAAGTGTTTCTAATGCGGCACATGAACATACGTGCCCTCATTTGATGACAAGACTACACAACTAGACAGGCTGGACTGAAGCAGACACTTCTCACAACTAAAGTCCTCTCACCGTAACCCTTGCCGCGCTGATCTGTCCCATCATCGACGTCGTGTGACGACCTGTTCATATGAGGACTAGAGAGGGAGCAGGAAAAGAGTTGCAACTTGTGGAGAGAAAACTTAGTATACACATGACTGAGCAGTCTGTTTTCCCAAATCTGTACTTCATGCACAAATCCAGAGAACCACAAACTCATCTCTTCGCTTGCAGATCTAGAGTATTGATATCAGTGTTCTGACCAAAAGTGATTATTATTGAAGTCATTGCGAATCCCACCTATCAGGAACATTCTGAAGAACTAGAACTAGAGAAAACGAGATCTAGAACTAGAGAGAAAAGAAATCTAGAGCCGCAGCTGGAACGAAAACTTGAGCGAGACAAAGCGAGAACTATGGGGCGAGAACAACAGGGTGAGAACAATAGCGGTATCCGGAGCGAGAATTGCGGCTGAAAAACCAATCGCACCTTTCATTAGTCTGAGAAAGTCTTTGTAACAAGCAGGATGGGGACAAATGCTCAGGTGTGCTTCCGCATTCGTTTCCGCACGAAATGTCTCCATACAATCTAGCATGGCAGCCCTCTCTTTTTAATCTAACTATGAAACGCTGAGCTTCACAGGCTTAAAGCTTTCAGAAAACCATCTTCACGGACAACTTTTCCCCGTTTTATGCACTATTAAATGACTGTTTATCCGAGCTACTCCACTGTTAACTCTTATCCGAGTTATTCTACTGTTAGTGTCAGAGATGAAAGTTAGTTTGAAATCTATTTCCCAAATCTGCAGAACTAAGCACTCCAACCTTTGCCGTACCATACATCCAAATCTTTGCGATACTGAGCATTCCTTTTTGGTTCAAATATGGTGTATCAGTAGAAGTGAAAACACTATTCTGCAGCAAAATCTTTGCTCCACAGCCTCCGGCATTTGTGTAACCCATGTGCACGGGTCCTCCGTGTTATACATATCCACATATGTGCAGAGCATACCGTTGAGGAAAAACTAAAACAACAACCTGCAAACACATCAAATGCTGCAGAAATTGGAAGACTGAGACAAACCACTTTTACACTGTTTCAGAAAACTTCCTTTTTTGCAGAAAATTTCATAAAGCTCCTACTTTGTGCCCAGACTGGGACTCGAACGTATGGCACCAAATCTCCTAGCAGACGAGAATGATCTGAACATCCACTACGCCATCACGTCATCCTCTGAAAGGATGGGCAATGGCGCAGTTTCTGGGTCAGACTATCTCGTCCACACGGTTATCTGAGGTCGGGAAGATGGAATAATAGCAATGGAGAACCGGACGGTTAGCACGCATAACGTGATTCAAACCGACCGGCTCCTGAAGCGGTCAACGTCGAGCTAGCGAAACAGTACTTAGAGAACTTCACGGAAGTGGAAGAAGTGGTTTGAGTCCCGGTCTAGGCATGGAGTATGAGCTATATGAAATTTCTCTGTGCAGTCACATCATCACTTCTGTGAAGTTCTCTCAGTACTGTTCCGCTAGCTTGGCGTTGACCGTTTCAGGGGCCGGTCAGTTCGAATCACGTTGTACATGCTAACTGTCTGGTTCTCCGTCGCTACTATTCCATCTTCCCGACCACGGATTCTCGTGTGGACGAGATAGCTTGACCTAGAAACTGCGCCATTGCCCATCCTGAAAGAGGATTACATGATGGCGTAGCGGATAGTCAGGTGATTCTAGTCTGCAAGGCGATTTGGGGCCGCAGGTTCGAGTCCCGGTCTAGGCATGGAGTATCAGCTTTATAACCGATTTTCTTCGAATGTTGTTTCTCCGGGCAGTCACATCCCCACTTCTTTGAAGTTCTCTCAGTAACTTCCTTTTTGCATGGCGGTTCTATATCACGTAGGTGACAGTGCATTTTTCCTCAGAAGATACCCTGTTTTGGGAAAATTGTCATCATTTGTATAAAATTAATACAAAAAAAATGTATGGAAAACCACTTACGGAATCTGAGGCCACCATGGGGGAAGGCATTTAACAAATGACGCCTGGCTACTGATCTCTACTGGAAAGAGCAACTCGTTACACCCGACTGTGAGTTGTAGTTGCTCCTCTAGGATGAAATGTCGTAGCTGCTCCCCATCTTCATCAGTCCAGTTGTTCAAACTGATGTCTAGCTCACGAATTTGATGTGGCTTGTTCTTGGCCTTCATGATCATCATCACTCCATCCACCTTCAGATTACATTGCCTCATCGACAGCCTGGTTATAGTTGGGTGCTGGACAGCTGTGTGACTTAACTGCAAAACACTTGCACGACATTTCTGCTCACTGAGAGTATATGGCCAGAGAGGGTTAAAAACATAAAGTGCAGTCAGCGTCGCATTCTTCTCCAGAGCAGAGCACAGCATTTTTACACCCTTTCTTGTCAACGACGCACCAGTCAGACCTAGCCACTGAAGGTGGGACGTGTCTACTATGAAGTTTTTGAGCGGTCGCATTCCACTCTCTAGGTCTAGCTTCAGCTTCACGAGGTGCAGTGAAAGCAGCTCACTATGGTGCTCTCTCAGTGCCTTGCAAAGCATCACCATGGGAACCGAGTCTCTGTCCCTTATCGTGTTACCACACAGCATTAACCTTCTCAGAGAGATGTGCATCTTGCAGAGCCCGTAGAAGACTGTCACAAGCTGGTTAGCACTGAGTGGCAAGTCCAGGCCAAGTTCTCTCAAGGATAATGACTGCTCTAAGAGAGAAGTCAGAAGCTCAACATCCCGATCAGATGTAGTTCCTTCAGATGTGAATACATCCAGACTGTGCAGCTTCTGCAAATGGGTGCATGATGCAAAGACCTCACCCGGAGAGCAAGTGTACAAAGCAACGTTGGTTAGGTGGTTGAAAAGGAGAAGGGTGTGTGAAAGGGTCATCAGGTCAATCTTGTCAGCGCACGGTGTAAATGTATTGAAATCTTCCCTTATCATGTTGGTCATGGTTCGGCCAAGGCACTCTGAGAGATAATCCAGCACCTCCCTCTCGCTTTTTCGTACCTCTTCCACAACTGGAAACGTCTCCTGCATTAACACTAACACTTCTGGGGTAAACCTCCTCCGCTCCTCTGGAGTCCAACTCTCTGCACCAAACTCTGACATGGTTGTTCGGAAAAACATTCGGAGGTCGCTTTCCAAGGCAAACCATGACGTTGCGAAAAGCCAGAAGTTCTCAAAGCCATGACCGAGCGGCCGCTTCCTGGTGCTTTTTTGCAAGAGGCCTTTTCGCTCGTCTTCAGTGTTACGGCTACTTGAACGCACCAAGGCCAGCCCTGCCAGGAACTCTTGGAACGATAGATGTGTGAACTGGTAGAATGTCTCTTCCCTGCCCAAATGGTCCTCTTCTGTGAATGCCACCATCACCACCTTTACCATCTTCATGAATTCCTGCTCAACTCTCGCTGACTCACCCCTCACCTTCTCTCTCAGTTCAGAATGCTTGAACACAAGCTTGGGTTCTTCTGTGATAAGGTCATCCAATGCTACCTCTGCTAGCCGCACAAGTGCTTCTTGCTGCAAAGGCGGCAGATCTGACAACGACCTGACACCCTCTGCCTTCTCATCTGGAAGCTCTCTGCTAACCAAGCCGGGAAACAGAAGAAGTTTATACAACTCAAAACGATTCTTTGGAATTTGCTCTACCAGCACGCTCGGTAAAAGTTCAGCAAGAAGTGTGGCGATCAGCGGGAGACGAGTCAGAGGTTCTACGAACTTGGAGGACAACTTTACAAGCTTGCTCATCCTTCTGCTCACAACTGCCCACTGCGTCGTTTTGTTGTTTTGTTTAACATAGCGCTGCATGAACTCATTTCTCGCTTGTTTTGAAAAACCAGTGAGATGATAGATGCAAGGCTTGCTGTGGGCCTGGCGGATGAAGGAGTGAGCCGCATGGCATGGTCTTGAGGTGAAGAGAAGGCGATAGCGGTGGCTGCCGAAAAACAC
>JAOWAR010164087.1:0-10269 GCA_028571005.1 Clathrina lutea
TAATGGCCGCCGGCCCTCCTGGTTCCCCCTCCCATGGCGGCCATCGCTTGTTTGTTGTGGATAAGGCCAGTGGAGTTTGCTTTCTCGTGGACACTGGAGCAGAAGTAAGCGTTCTTCCACCCACTCACCACGACAAGGCCCGCCGCCCTTCCTTCTCCCCAGCCCTCACTACTGTCAACGGCACCCCGATTCAATCTTACAGCCAGCGATGTCTCAACTTGAACATCGGCCTCCATCGCTCATTCACGTGGATTTTTATTCTTGCTAACATTTCGCAACCCATTATTGGAGCTGATTTCTTACAGCACTTCGGCCTCCAAGTCAACCTCCGACGACGTCGCTTGCTGGACACCATCACTAACTTGTCCATCAATGCTCCACTGTCATCCACGTCGCCTGCTAACCGTGTTGTGGTCGCCGCCATGGCAGATTCATTCCACTTACTTTCCAAGTTTCCTTCTTTGATACGGCCACCTAACCACCACCAACCGGTCAGTCATTCTGTGGTCCATCGCATCGACACGACCGCTCAGCCTGTCTTTTCTAAGGCCCGCCGCCTTTCTCCCAGTCGACTATCGCCAAGACTGAGCTTCAGCACACGCTGAACCTAGGCATCATCAAACCATCAACAAGTTGTTGGTCTTCGCCTCTACACATGGTCCCGAAACCCAACGGGGACTGGCGATCCTGTGGAGATTATCGCGCCCTGAACAACATTACCATAGCCGATCGCTACCGATTCCTCACATTCAGGACTTCACGTCGTCTCTCCGTGGTGCCCATATATTCTCAAAAATTGATCTTGTGCGAGCCTACCATCTGATTCCTATATATCCGGCCGAGGATCAACCAAAGACTGCCATTACGACACCTTTTGGCCTCTTTGAGTTCACTCGTATGCCTTTTGGTCTACGCAATGCAGCCCAGACGTTTCAATGCTTCATGGACAGTCTGCTCCGGGACTTGCCTTTCGTCTTTGTTTACATTGACGATTTGCTCATTGCCAGCCCGGACGAAGACACTTGTCAACATTTAACCATCATCTTTGAGCGTCTGGCTGCCAGTGGGATTTCAATCAACCCAGCTAAATGTCAGTTTGCTGTGCCCCAACTCTCCTTTCTGGGCCACCTCATTTCCTCTGACGGCATTCGCCCAATGCTGGACAAGGTTGAAGCCATCCAGGCGTTTCCCACACCTTCGTCTGCACGACAGCTCCGTAAGTTTTTGGGCATGATCAATTTCTATCATCGATTTATTCCTGCCTGTGCCAACTTGGTTGCACCACTTCATGACTTACTTCAGAAGACAAGCTCACCTTCTCCACTTGTCTGGACTGATTCTTCTACTCACGCATTTGAGTCTGTCAAGTCTGCTCTAGCTGACAGTGTGTTGCTGGTGCATCCTTCACCCACCGCACTCACATCTGTTGCTGTCGATGCCAGCGCCACAGCTATTGGTGCAGTGCTGCAGCAGTTTGTGGACGATGAGTGGCGTCCCCTAGCTTTCTACTCCCGCAAACTGACCGAGACAGAGACTCGTTACAGCACATTCGGTCGGGAACTACTTGCCATTTATTCCACAATCAAGCATTTTCGCTATTTTGTGGAGGGCCGTCAGTTCATTGTCTTTACAGACCACAAGCCGTTATGCTATTCATTATCCAAGTCTAGTTCGAGACACTCTCCTCGTGAAGTTCGACACCTGTCTTTCATTTCTGAATTCACGACAGACATTCGTCACATTTCTGGAGCCAAGAACCAGGTTGCCGATACCTTGTCTCGCCTTGACGCATTCGCTAGTTCACTCCCAACCTCTATTGACTTTGCTGAAGTTGCAGCCTCGCAACATCAAGACAACGAGTTGCGTGACCTTCGCACTTCTGACTCTTCTGGTTTGAAATGGTGTGAAGTTTCCTTACCTGGTGCAGCTCACACTCTTCTCTGTGACATGTCAACCGGCACACCCCGGCCATTCTTGCCTCCTCCTTACCGACGAGTTGCCTTCACTTTCCTTCACAACCGAGCGCACCCTGGCATCCGCGCTACTCGCCACCTCGTCTCGTCCAAGCATGTCTGGCCCAACATGAATCGCAATGTTGCTATATGGATGCGAAGTTGTGTGGCCTGTCAACTTTGCAAGGTTCACCGCCACACCGCACCGCCACCTGCACACTTCTACCCTCCTGACTTTTCTCATGTCCACGTCGATTTGGTCGGTCCATTGCCTCCATCCAAAGGTCGTCGTTTCTTTTTAACCATTGTCGATCGCTTTACTCGCTGGTGTGATGCCATTCCCTTTGCAGATCTTGATGCACACACCATTGCTCAAGCTTTCACTCGACATTGGATGAGCTCTTTTGGAGTGCCTGCTACCATCACTACTGATCGTGGTTCTCACTTCGAATCACAGCTGTTCCATGCTTTTCTTCAGCTGCTTGGATCTACCCGTATCCGAACCACCGCCTACCACCCGGCCGCAAATGGAATGGTAGAACGGTTTCATCGCCAGTTGAGAGCTGCACTCCGAGCCAGTGGGAGTGTCATCGCATGGTATGATGCGTTACCCCTCCTACTTCTGAGCATTCTTACCAGCATCAAGCCTGACTTAGGTTGTTCTCCTGTTCAGCTTGTGTATGGTACCACTCTTCGAATCCTAGTTTGTTCATCCTTCACCCGCTCAAAGGTCATCACCCATTTATGCTCAGAAATTGTAGCAGCTCATGCTAAACCTTCCAACATCACCCATTCGACATCATCGTCACTCCTCACCTGATTCCAGTTATGTACCTCCAGCCTTGCTGAACAGCACTCGTGTTTTCATCTGTTACGACGCTGTCCGCACCCCTCTAAAGCCTCCGTATGATGGTCCATTTCCTTTTCTTCAACGCAGTGAGCATCATTTCACAGTGCAAGTTAAGGGGAAAGAGCAAGTCATTTCCATCTCCCGATTGAAGCCTGCTTACATTGACAATGAACATGAGCAGTGACTTTCCACATTTTTTTCTTCTTATGTGGCATTCCTGATGTACGCATAATGCAAACTTCTATTTTAGCATATAACCGCCGCCATTTTTGCTCTCCTTTTTTTCATGTTCTTCTCTCCATCGGTCTCTTTTCTTCCTCTCTCGAGTTTTTGTTCTAAAATTGCAACATGTGCTCTTGAAATTGTAGTAGTGTGGGCATTCCCCACTACAGAGCAGAGGGAGAGTGAGTTAGGATTTTCAATCTGCGTGCACATACTAACGGAGCACAAACCACAGCTGCAGTCTACCGAAGGCACGAGCAACTTAAACGAAGGATGTATGAACAGTGAGCACAGGATGTGGAGATGGCCTCATTCACAACCCTCCTCTTTTCGGCATCTGGTGGCCTGGGTTCCAAAGTGACAGTGACCTACCAGCGGGTTATTTTCCTTCTGGCCAAGAAATGAAGCACATCCTATTCAGGTGTGATGAGTTGGCGTTGCAGGCTGAGCTTCGCCCTTTTGCGGTCATCTATCATGTGCCTGCGGGGGTCAAGACAACATATACGAGGATGCCTTGGCTGCCCACAGCTTGGAGTTGTAAAATGATGCTTTTTGTAATATTTTGTTAACATTGCCAAGTGTACTGTATCTTTAACTTGTGGTTTGCGTATTTTCCTCTAGATCTAGCCTTTATATTTTTATGCTCAAACTTTTCTTGTTTGTTCCTAAGCAAGTACCCGGCATTTAGTCATTTTCTTTTTCATTATCCTTGATTCAGCCTTGTGCATTATATCGATAAAATGTTCTTCACAGTGAGTGAGTCGAGGTCATTCAGCGTGACGTTTTACCATCCCTGACTGACCGCAGCCCACCAGGCGCAACCGCACGGTCTCTGCTCGGGCTGCTGCACGGCTTGGATGTCTAGGTGTTCCAGACCTGGCGACAAGCAGCAAGGAGCAACACCAGACGTCGCTCTTTGTCACTGAGCCTATCATACAGCTGATCTTGGATCAACGCAACATGGACGTCATCGATCGCCTTGATGAAGCCTTGGCAGAGCAGCGCACCTGCATTGCCCGAAGATAAGCAGGGAAACTTCCTCGAAATTCGGGAGCAGCTACCCCCATCTCTGCACTCAGCTGTCAACCTGGTCAGAGATGATGGTTCATCATCATGGCTTTCCGCTCGGCCGGTCTAAGAGCATGGGTTTGCACTTCGCAAAGGTGCATTCCGAGATGCTATTGCTCTTCGCTATGGCTGGGAGCCAAGCAACCTGCCGTCACACTGCGCCTGTGGCGAGCCTTTTGGCAGCACCCACATTTTGTCCTGCAGCAGAGGTGGATTAACCATTGCTCGCCATGATGAGATCCGTGATTTGACTGCATTGTTGCTAAGCAAAGTCTGCATGGATGTCGAGGTTGACCCCAAGCTACAGCCCCTGAATGGTAAGGTGCTTCTTCATGCAGGAGCGAACCATGACGCTGACCCGATGTGATATCAAGGCCAGAGGCTTGTGGGGCGGCTCGTTTGAATGCGCATTTTTGATGTCCAGATTTTCTATCCAAAAGCGCGTTCAAATGAAGCTGTTTCCACAGCCACTGTCTACCCACTGCCACGAACAAGTAAAGCGGAGGCAATACCTTCAGAGAGTATGCGAGGTGAAAATGTCATCCTTTACATCACTTGTCTTCTCAGCTTCTGGAGGATTTGGCCCAGCTGTGGCTACAACATTCAAGAGGTTGGCCTCTCGCCTGGCAGAAAAGTGGAGTGTGCCATACTGTAGTGTGATGGGTTGACTACGGTGCCGAACAAGCTTCGCACTTCTATGTTCAAGCTTGATGCGCCTACGTGGGTCAAAGCCGCATGTCCGTGGAAGTGTCGGCTGCCCTGCACTAGTCATTGCGGAGGGACACTTCATGTGAAGTCAATAATGCACATATATTTCTTTTTCTGTTCAATTTATCACAGTGAGTTGTAGATTGCGTTTAAATTTCATGTCGCATGCTCTTTTCGGGACATCCTTAATATCTTGTGATTCTTTGTAATATTTCAATAAAGCTGTTTCAAGTGTGAGTGAGTGAAAGGGAGGGAGGGAGAGAGAGACATGGAAAGAGAATATTGTACCACCTCACCAAGCTTCCTCTTCTGTGTTTGTGTTACAGAGAATGTCCAGCAGACTCGATTCAACAAGTATGACAACCTGTCACATGCCAACTACCGGTGAAGGGACTTACCCACAGCAAGAACATAGCATACCTTCAGTGAGGCCCTTCCAGACTCCATTCAAGTCCGGGGCTGGCCAGTGTAGCAACATCCAACAAGATTGCTCTGTGAGTTCCTCCGCCATGGCTTGTGCTGCTACACCCAGGTCGAGCAGACTCTTAGCCCACCAGCCTTTCACTCCAGGTTCTACTCAGGCGACTATGCATCTGCCTCATGACGGCGAGGGATTAGTTGACTACCGAACACTGTACACTACAGCCTCGTACAGCCGACCTGCTGATGGACACAACCAGCTTTTCACAAGCGTTTATGTTCCCTGCGAAGAAAACAAGATGGTGCCACACCAGCAGCTTCCTGACAACCATTCTGCCCAGTTCAAAGCACTTTTGCATCATCCTGTTACTCCTGGTCGGCATGACTACGCGAGCACAGTCAATCCAGGCTTCTCGACAGCATTGCACTCAGTCTATTCACAGCAGGCTATGCTGTCCACAGCGCACAGCAGCATGGCAATGCCGAGCATCACTCCTGGCCGTGAGACGGCAGTCATGGCTGCTTCCATGGCTCGTCTCGCCGCAACACCTGGCCCCATCGTCGCTTCTCAGCCCGAATACTCAATGTATGCACCGGGGCAACGACCTCACCCCCAGGCATCAACCATTAACATGCAGCCAATATTTCATACTCACGGCCTCTCAATGGCACACACATCCTACCCTATGCCTCCTCGTCTGCACTACTTGCCGTCAGCTGGCAGACAGCTCTCTGATCTCCAGTTTTCAACAACCGAGAGTGATCACTTGTCTCGTGGGACGGGTACTGCCAGCTTTCAACAGTCATCCGTCATCACAAGTGAAGCAGCTTTCCACTCCTTGTGTACCAGTGCTGGGCCACTGCAAAGAGCAGAATCTTCTCGGACAAATTCGGCATTCTCCTCGTTCCAATCATTAACCTCAGCCACTCCTGTCACATCTCATAAGTCACACACCACGTCCACTGATCACCTCGTGTCACTAGCAGCTGTTGACAACCCTGCAATTCTCCACCAGTCATCTGCCCATAGCCACACTCCCACGTACACAGTGAGCCAATTGCTGTCTTGTGACTGATGTATGCTGATTGTGTTGAGTTTTAAAAAAACTTTTTTTGAGCATCAGAAGAGATTTTTTTTTATTACCTTTGAAGAAAAAGGAATGGAAAAGTGGGGATGAACCTTCGATGTCATTGCTCTAATTGGGGCAGAACACCATGAACACCATCGTCTTTAGGTTGTCCCACCGCTTGCATGGTCTTTAGGTTATCCGACCGCTTGCATGGTCTTTAGGTTGTCCGACCGCTTGCATGGTCTTTAGGTTGTCCGACCGCTTGCATGGTCTTTAGGTTGTCCGACCGCTTGGCCAGATGAACAGTATTAGCTTTGGGGTGATCTTTGGATTTTCCAAATTTGCACATGGTTGTCTTGTGGGTTGGGGCTGCTAGAACTGCCTGAGGAGAGAGTTCTGTACACGGAGAATTATGTTTGAAAGAAGCTAAACTATATCATAGTGATAATTGGAAGATAACCAGGGGTGGAGTGGACACAGGATGTAACAAGCTCAAAGTTTGTGTTCTTGCTCTCACCGATGACAGTTGTTCCATCTGTCAGTCTGCCTTTGTCTTAAAATATAGAGAAACACTGAACAGGGAAACGGAAAATCTTGAGCCAAGAGCTGCTGGTGAAGGCTTATTCCACATTGAAAATGAATCAGGAAAAGAACGCCTTTTGTCTTCAAATATAAAGAAACACTGAACAGGGAAACGGAAAATCTTGAGCCAAGAGCTGCTGGTGAAGGCTTATTCCACATTGAAAATGACTCGGGAAAAGAATGCATGCATCATTCTCAATTCTGTTTGTACAAGCAGCTGTAAGCTTTCTGCCATAATCATGCTGTGGCCAGGTTTGCGGAGGGGAATAGATGAACAGAGATCTACCCCACTATTCTTTAGTGACCAAAGAACAACAAAGAAAAATGATCACACGTATAGTTTAAATGTGAACCGAAGTAGCAGTAGCCATCATGCGAACAAAGGAGCATACAGGTAGTAATGGCCCTGCAGCATTGACAATGCACATACATCTAGGTGTACGACATTGCATGGGTCAAGGGTCATACTGCAGGCTTGACACCATATTGGTTCTCCTACGCAGAGCCATGCTGACCTGGGAGACTATGAGCCTGAGGTGGCACTCGAGTTGTGCAGCTGTTCATGGTCTGACTGTGTACTAGCTGCAGCTGCATGCCAACGAGGCTTTTCAAACCCGCTTTTGTATCGCCTTGACAGGCAGGTAAGACACGGGAAAGTGAGAAAAGGATGTATACATATTTTTCTTTTTCTTTGGTGCTGAGTGCGAAATAGAGTTGACTTGTGTCTGTTTGTTCTTGTTTTTGACAAAGGCTTGGGTACAAGTACAACCATTGTGTGTTGAGACCTCTTGACCACTCATAGACATGTCTGTATTATTGCGAAAATGTGCTAATCTTCGCCTGTTGAAGAATTCGCAATTGAGATTTCGGGTAAACTCAGGATGTCGTGTAAAACTGTTGCGTGTATCGTGCATGGCATAAATGGCCAACGGATGGATGCTTGTTAATTTCATTGCTGGACATGATATAATACATAGCGGTACCACGAAACCTTTCAGCAGCATGACAAACCTGTGGTGTGGACTGAGCATGGTCGACATCATGGCACGGAGGATCAAGCTGTGGTTCAGACTATTTTATTCCCCGCGCAACTTTAAATCACTCTTCACGTGAGACTCTACGCTGAGCAACATGGAAATGAAGGCTGCAAGAAAGCAGCTGCGTCAGTATGTGTAGCAATGTGTCTAGCAGAATGTGTAGCGTTGCTGTGGATGGAACAGGACTGCGTGTTGGCATAGACTAGGGTCAGTGAAAAATTCTTGTATGGTAGAGCTTAGAATTCCTTTTGATAAGCATTCACACTTTCTAACGCTCCCCCTTCCCCCTCTCCTTTGTCTTGCAGTTCTCCCCCATCCAGGAGACATGAACCACCACCAAGTACTTCCGAAGATTCACATAGATTTACAGCACTACCCATAATTCATAGTTACGCCCCTCTCCATTTTCAAGATTTATTTCCTGCTGCTGCTGCTGAGATGACTGTTGGACACAGATGACTGTAGTAAATAAAAACAAGTAATGTGTTGTACATCGAATGTATGGTTCTGTGAGAGCACAAGAAAGATCTCATGAGGAGGGACAGGTTATACACATCGTTAAGGTATGGATACTTGTACATAGAGACGAGGGACGAAGGGGAGGAGATTTACAACTCTTTTTAAACAACAAAAAAAAAACTTGAAAAAATCATTGCGCAGGCTGGGAGACAAGGATTATCTCTAGCTCATTTGTCCAAGTTCTCCTTAGCGAGCTCCTCTGCTTCTACGGCGACCGATAGGCCACATGCGCATTTCTTGCTCCAGCCACCACTACTATTGCCTGGGTCAGAGTACCAGCTGTCCCGTGTGAAGACATGACAGTGCCCACTGGTGTCAGCTGTCAACACACCATCTGAGAGAGAAACCATAAAGGAAATATCCATTTACCTTTCTCCCTTTTACATGTTAACCTTTTCCCTCCCAACGTTCCCATGTGGGAACATACTTTTTGTTAACCATTTTAGCTGCCTTGTCAGCACAACTTTGGCTGTTTCTGTGTTGTGACACCTAATTCACATGGCAACTCAGCTAAAAACAGAACTGGTGATAAAATTTGCTCTTTCCCGCAGTTTATGGGGTTTTTTTTCAGAATATGGCCAAATTTGGGCATTCTTTCGACCTTGCTGTATCGCTATTTATGTCCATGCTCAGCACACCTTTTTCATTTGACAAGAATAGCTCTAGTGTACAGCTATTTCAGACTGAAAGGCTTGGTAACTAGCTCATCCATAGAAAGTCATTTGGTATTAGGTTCCTTTGATGTTCCCACATGGGAACGTTGGGAACACCCTGCACATAACTACCCTAAATGCCAGAAACATGTTATCCCTTCAGACAACATTGGCAAGAGCATCCATCTGTGTCCCATACTTGTTTTATTGCAAGAAAAACGATGTTCCAGCCTTTGAAATTTTGTAGAAAAGTGGGACAGTTTTTGAGGTTGCCATGGTTACCCATAATTTCCAAGATATAGTTCAAAACCTGCACATTTCGATCTACTGGTCATTCCAGATGGCATCCAGGTACCCTATACGTGTATAGCTGTAAGGACAACTTGACAGATTAATTGTAACCTTAAGCTTGTTGAGGGTCTTTTGTAATTCATGGTATCTGATGCTCCAGCCTTGCCCACAATCATAAAGCTTCCCAGAGGGTTAGAAATTGGGCTTGGGATACGGTCAAAGAGTGTGCCTGGCAGCACACAATGTTTTCTCCTGGGTCTGCGAATGCTCTTTTCTTATGGCAAGCTCTGCTGCTTTTTACCAATCTGATTGGCCAAGAAGGCAGAGCTGTTGTTTCACCAGACTGCTAGATGCCTGTGAGTATGCCACTGTAGAGAGGGAGTCTTGTGCCACAGATGTTGTTGTGTTGCCCCCGGAGTCTGGAGATAAGTCGGTTGATACTGATGTTGAGCAGTTCCGTGAAGAGGGCTTGGAAGGCGAAGACATCTTTGAGCCAGCAGGTGAGCTTCAGGTGGAAGAGATTAGCAACAAAGAGTCTGAGGAGGAAGCTGTGGATCCACCAGAAGCCAAACGAGTAAAGGACGCCCCGAAATGGAGGAAGAAGGCTGCTTTTCAGGGCGACTTGCATTCCGGGTCAGCTACCTCGAAAAGGGTTGCTGAGGTGTTTCCTGACCTTCTAGACATGTTCCTGTTCATTCTTTAGCAAGAAATGTTTAACAATGCCATGGCTGATCTGGTCGTGAAGCAAGCAACCTCTATGCGAAACGGGACAAGAATGACCAACAGTTTACCATGGATCGAATTAACCTCGCTCGCTTTCTTGGTGTGATTCTTCTCTCAGGCTACCACTGCCCCCCCCCCAGCGCACACCAAACAGAAAATAGCCCCTCCCTACAT
>JAOWAR010164098.1:0-10268 GCA_028571005.1 Clathrina lutea
GTGCGCTCCATCGGCGGACGCTTTGCTAGGCGATACACCAACGACAGGATCCGTGGTGCATGGCGATCGGACTCGAGGAGAGGTGGCAAACTTCTGCCTGCGTCAAGTTCCACCTGTCCTCAGGCTGCTCGACTTCCCAATACAGGCTCCTCGTCTACGCCATCCAACAATATAATTATTCGATAGAGATTGAGTCTTGGCGATCAGCACTTGCCGGCATTGTATATCAAGCCCGGAGCTCAGTAGCTATAAATACATGAATGTCCGCCTCAAGTATACAATATTGCGATGCAACTTGGGAGTGACCAAATTGATAATGTACTTACAGCCCCTCTAACTTGTCTAAGTCTAACCGCAGTTGCAGGTAGGGGTTGAGAACTTATACTTTTTCCAAACATAAATGGAGCACATTTGTTTTTGTCGTTACTAAAAGTGTCGCAAATTATCCGTAAAATTATGCTTTTCCCCAGGATTATGCTAAGATATTTTTTTTTCACATTTTCGCCACTGCATACAGATTCGCGACGTCCATATTGAAGTCTAAGGGTGTCGCCACTACAGAAGCTCTACTTACCACAAACTCAGGTGCGATAATCAGCAACGCTTACCCATGGTATGTATACATGTACACTGCAACTATTGCACTGCATGGTATACTACTGCATGGTATACTGCATGGTATACTACCGCACTGCATGATCTACTGCATGGTATACTGCATGGTATACTGCATGGTATACTACTGCATGGTATACTGCATGGTATACTTCTGCATGGTATACTACTGCATGGTATACTGCTGCACTGCATGGTATACACTGCATGGCATACTACTGCATGGTATACTGCTGCACTGCATGGTATACACTGCAACTATTGGCACCTTCATTTCAAATCCACGACCTGTCATGATCGATCAAAAGCAGTCGTCCCATGTACATTCCGAACTGAGAAAGAAGAAACGCTACAGAAGAACGTTTGTACGTGAGTGCAGGAAGAAGCGCTGAAGTGACACACTTCCACGCGCTGATTGCTCTAAATTATGCTAAATTTTCGTCCCTATGCTTTTTCCTGGCCTTTATGCTTCTCTCATCGGCTTATGCCGAAAACTTTTCTGTAGCATTATACGTCCAGGGCTAGCCGCAGGGCTTTCTTTGAATGTCATCACACGAGACGAAAGACGGAAGCGTCAAGGCTGCAAAAGAGGCGTGTAGCTTTCATTCAAAGCATCATGCGTGGCTGCACAATAGGTATATAGTCACCTATTGGCTTCGTTAAAAAAAAAAAAGCATCCGCTAAGAACGCAATTTAAAGCTTTTTGCAAGGCTCAAAAAAACGGCTGTTTAAAACTCGTTTTAAAATTCACTAAAGATTTTATAGCTCTTCCAATTTTCGCCACAGACGTCAAGCAGCTAGGTACTGGGGCTGCTAATACCTCTGGCTTTTTGAGAACCGGTCGCATGTGAAATTGATGAATCGAGTTGATTTCACAACCAATTTTCGAAACCGCGTCTTCGCGCACCCGCCGATGATGCACCGAGACTTACATGTAATTGGGCTGTTGAGAAATCAAACTCAATTCATCGATATCACATGTTGTGAAAAGTGGACAGATTTTCATGAATGACTGAATGTTTCGTTTATTATTTATTTATGTTTTGGCCAGGGTTGTACATGTAGATATAGCGAAAGCGGAAACTTGAAAGGGTCTTTGGAAAAAGACGGAGCGACCCGAGCGGAAATCGCAGTTTTCATTTTTCTAGGAATGAGAAAGGAGCTCTTACAATCTCAACGTCCTGCTCAAGCTTTTTTGTGGTTTGTGACAAAGGTCAAGGACAGATTTGAAGCGTTTGCGACTGTTTACAAAATGCAATTTTTAAAGCCTAGTCCTCTGGCTTGCGAGTCGTGTCCCACTGACGGATAGCAGCCGAATGAAGGACAAAATTCTGACCAGGAACTAGTTGTGCCTTCAAATATTTTTTTTTCTTTTCCCCTTTCCGGAGGGGCGCAGACTAGAACGGATATGAGCCTGCAACGAAACGGCGCCAAGCCGAAGGGACATTCACGTTGCTCAGATTGGTCTCAGACACTGAAATTTCTGTTCCGCTGCGCTCCGCTTCGTCGTAGGTTCAAATCCGGTCTGTGCCCCCGGGGTCTGTACCCCTGGGAATGCGACATAAAACGAAAAAAAAACTGTTCTTTCCGGAGAGTTTCAGTTTCGCTTACTCGTGCCGGTTAAAAGAGAAATGTTGATCAACCTATCATCGGAGATATTGGTTGATAGCACACTTGTCTACGTCTATGGCCAGCCGCGGTATAGATCAGGCACGGCTTTCCAAAAGCCCAAACCTGATCACGCTGCACTGGTGGTGAAACTTCAGTTTGTACAGTAGATTAAATTTGCCCACCACGAGGATGGCACTTGAGAAATAAGAGGCGTTGTGCTCGTGGGGCGGTCAGAGCTTTGATGACAGACCAGTTGGCTTCTTCCTGGCATGTCTGTCCTTGCCGGAAATTAGTGGGGCTACTGGGGTTGGACAGACTCACTCCTCCGGGTCGTGTACCAGCTGCGAGACGGTACCGTCTCGTGTCTTTCGGCCTGAGAAGCTTACCGAAGAACACGGCGGTGGATTCAGGCGCTAGGCGTGTGCTGATCAGCCTTGTCTTTTGAAGACCACGCACGCACGCAAACTTCGTGTGGTTGATCTCAACGAGCCTACACCCGAATTTTAATATCGCCCGAATGTTGTCATTCGTACGGATCGTGACCAATAAAATACTGAACGCTAGAACGTGTAAAGAAACGGGGAGAGGTGGTTTTATCGCGTGAGGTCAGAAGAATCAAATCAAGGGCGCGAAAACAAAGCCCGGCCTCCTCGCCGCAGTGCTATAACCGGACCGGCTCTTGCACTGGCAATAGGTCTAAAAATGTTGCAAGTGTCACGTTTCCTTTCAAAAGAATGACAACTCACGTGCACCGGGCATGCGACATTTGAAACTGAATGAGCCACTGCAACACGTTTCGGTGTAAACCAAATTTTCAAGACAGTGATATTTTCAGCCGGCTAAGTGAAAAGTTGAAGTTCTTGTCCGCCAGTAATAAAATTATATTATTATGTATAAGGGAATGGGCGTCAGGTTTGTAGGTGACACGTTCGCCTCATCATTCGGTCTCGGTACGCAAATAGCACGGCCGAACGTGCTTCCGTGCGTCTACCAGTCAGAGCGGACGAGGACCAGTGTTGGGGAAGAAGCCTGTTGCTAGACCGGCATCAAATGCGATTTCTGGTCTAGCGCATGCAAGCACAGTTCCTGCTGGCACTTCTGGTCTTGCTGGAGAGAATAGGAAGCGGCAATCAGGCGATGCCTTCGAGGCCGAGGTAAAGCTGAGCTTTTACGTGAACTTTCCCAGCGTTCGGATGCGATAAGCGCTCGGAAACACGAGATAACGCTACGACGTTCATTACCAAGCCGACCAACGCCTTTCTCACCAACACTCGCCCTTGGCAAAGCTCATAACCACGATAAATTCTTTTGACCAAGAGGCTTTCATCTAGCTAAATTGACGCGCCGATGAAGCGCAACGCACCGTATCGGCTGCCCCTTTCACGGTGCCGCCCACAACCAAAGCGCTGCGGGATAGGCCCTTCCGCAGTGCCAGGCTGCTGCCCGCGGAGCCAAGGCTACGCGACGAAGCCGCGCCGGTGTCCGCAACTCGCGCTCGATCGACCATTGACTGGCGTCGCGAACGCAACAAAAGGGGTCACTACAGCTGGAGATGGAGAGTGAAGTGGGTTTCTATCCTGCGGAGTGCTTGAAAACCGACCGTCCGTGTGTCAGCCCGCCAAAATAGCACCTCGTGCGGCAAGGAGCTAACGTTTCTGGCCCTGGGAGACGTGGCTAGCTATTTTTCTCGCCGGCCTTGACTCTCGGGCAAAGGAACGCGTCCGAAGACTTTTGGAGATAAAGGTGAAAGCTGGTCGAGAGCAAATCGAAGAGAGAGGATCATGACGACCAAGCTGGGTTGTTTGTCGGCCTTCTCTGCCAAGAAGAGAGGTGAGTCACACGGCAAGATACCTCGACCGTGTGTAACAATCTATGTAACAATCTACTTTTGTAGATCTATTCAACCGCAAGGGTCGAGACTTCAAAGGAGTTCGTATATCTCGGTAGAATAGTTGATGACTGGCTTTAGGTGGTGTCCGTAGGGCTCAGGGACAAGTGCTATCCAATTGTGATGTGCTAAGGCCAGTACTGGTCTCGTCCGACCACGGCCCGACTTTTCTGTTCATTGCCAGGTTATCAAGTAATTGTACGTTGAATGGTTGCCTTCGCGTCTAGTTAGTCGTTCGACAGGGTGTGTGGGCATACGGCGTAACATATGTTCAGTTTCACGCACGAACTATGGGGTTCAAGTCGCAGCAACGATCACGACCGGCGTGGGTCTTTACATGTTGCGAAGTCGATCCTCCCTCGGTTCAACCAAAGTCGGTGTGCAAGCTCCTTTGGTGGCTATGGTAATCTGATCGTGATACATCAAAAGTTTATCCTTTCCCTGCGGGTAGGGAACGCTCTTGTTCCGGGTTCGTCTTTGGTTATCTCTCGTCCATCTGCAAGGTCACGAAGTCCTTCCCTCTCCACAGTACAGTTGGTCAGACTTTGGTCAGGGCAATCATTGCAATTGTGCCTGTTTCATGTGTTTGGCGCGTTAAGGCCTTATCGTCTTCTTTTCGATGACGGTCTCCGCAGAGCCGCCGTTTTACACGTCAAAGACCACTTATCGATCGTCAGGGAAAGCAAGCTACTCTCAAGTGGGTGTGAGACGTCGCATCTCGCCCTGGGTGTGACTTGAAGGTTCGCTCAGCGGTTTGCCCTTTATGCCAAGTAAAAGCGCACGATCAAGACTCACGTCACAAAGGCATCGCCCCGAGGACGATCGACCCCACTACTCTTAGCTGCAGTCCATCTACTCTTAGCTGCAGTCCCTCGTCTCAGCTGCGGAATGATTACTTCAAAACGTCAACTTGGCGGTACGGTGCCTTGCTGGCTCTTGGTCGACATCTTCTCAAGATAAATCGCTTCCCCGCCGTCAGACCCGTTCTACTTTTCGCTTCTATATTGTTGCTCGGATACTTTACGTTTCAAAATGCGTGGGAGCGTGACGTACGCAATTGCAAACATGCATGCATGTCACGCTCCCCAGAGGCTACGCGAGTACACATGGCGACCATATATCGGCCACCGCTGCCAGCGCTAGCTGTCGACCCAGAGATCCGTCACCGCACACGAGCAGATCATTGTAGAGGAAGCGAAGCAGTCAACGGGACCATTGACTTCGAGAAGCTGAAGTGTCGGCAGCCGAGATCAAACTCAGTTTCCGCGTACGCTCCTTGCTACGCACTCGAGTAAGGCACTCGACACAACGCTAGCGCTCGTCTGACTTTTCGCGCAGAGCTAAAGCGACACAAAAATTAATATCATGCCGCGCGCAGTATCGGCGATGATACCAGCTCAGCGCATCAGCTTTAATTTGGGCTGTCCTTCTTATGCTGCGGATTGCGCGCAAGTCGAGATCCTCGAAACCATCGCGCGCTTGGCATCAGGCGCTTACCGGCACCTTTTCCTCAAAGGCCTGACTGGAATCCCATTCCAGCGCGAAAACACTCAACCAATGACTGCGTGCTCTTGTTCGTTTGGCGCGTGCTTCCGCACCGTGGAAGGCTTGTGATGGAACCCATACCCCGCGCTGCTCAGGACATTCACATGGAGACGAGACTGCAAGGGCACGCCTCAACGAGAAAGCAATGACCTGTTCACCCGGGTATGAGGGAAGTCAAGCGTAGAAACCCAGCACACCTCGTGTGTGCACCATTGGGCACACATGAGGCGATTAATGGGGTTGACGATCCCTTTCAGTTCAGTAACGAAATCTTCACACACGGCAGACAAATAATTCGTTTGCCAAACACTTTGTGCACTTCTTTTCCGTTTGCTTTCACTTGCATGTAGGCAACCGAATCTATCCGTTTGGTCGAGAAGGGAAGTGGGATCCGGAAGAACACGGACACGACAATGCTGGCGACCACCGATGAACTAATCGTTAACATGGTTAACGCTGCATGTTCCACGCTCCTTCAAGTATTGGGACAATATTCGCTACACCAGTGATCAAAAACTTTAGCCCAAAATCAAAAGCCATTTCCAATCGTTACGGAGGAAAAGCCAACAGCCGCAGGTGGCGTTACTAGCGACACCCTGTTCACGCGTAGACCGCTGGTGGCTTTGCACGCACTTGTCTCATGATGAAAGTAAAAATGAAACAGCTCCACGCGCATGCGCAAACACATTAAGCGAACGAGAGGATTTAGCTACGAGCTGTAGCCTACGAACATCTGTTAGGATGACCGGAGCTGAACATTTAAGCCTAAGCTGAAATATTCTGTCACGACATTCCTAAATTCTGTCTGAACGGATCTTCTGTGTAATGTTTCAGCCGCTCTTCGCGCGGAAGACTCCGACATGAAAACACTGCCGCGTTCTCCGCACTTCAACGCAAACGCGCAGCCTCTGAAGCCAGCGCTGCGCACGAGAAAGCCGGACAGCGCAGCCCCTTTCCGAGCCGCTGCCAACTCTCCGCAGTTTACACAGCCGGCCACGCTCTACGGCCAGGCTTCCGATGTCGTCATCGTCCGGCAGGACTTCGTGGCCGGCGCCCAAGACGAATTGTCCGTGAGGCAGGGGCAGCGTCTGCGCATGCTCTACCTGGACGGCGACTGGGCTTACGCGTGTACGTGCACGGGAGTCGGCGACGCCCGCGAGATGTACGGCTTTGTGCCGGCCTACTACTGCCGGCGCATGACCACGGACGATCTGGAGGGCGGCCTCAGACGCATGGTGACTTTCGCGCACGACCACGGCCGAGCCAACCAGGTCAGTCGCACAGAAAGCCCAAGCACTTGCAAGCGGCCGCAGACGCTGCCTGGCAATATCCTGCCCAACCCTTACCAGAGCCAGTCGTCCGGACTGCACCTGCTGGCTTGTAGACAGGACTCCGGATCCAGCTTCAACAGTGTGACGTCGGCTGACTACGTAGAGCTGCGCTCGCCGACGGTCGGGGAGAAGAGGATCGTCAAGTCGGGATACCCGTACGCTGCCCGGGTCTTGTACGACTTCAGCGATGACGCAGTGGACCACGTGTGCGTACGGAGAGGAGAGGACGTGGTGGTGCTGGGCCGTGAGAATGCCGAGTGGAGCATGGTGCAACGCAGGAATGGACAGCAGGGACTCATGCCAAGCTGTTTTTTGCGACCTGGTAGGAACTGACAACCACCCAAGAAAGCTTTGCATATAGCCCCGCTGCGCTAAAGGCTATGACGAGCAATAATAAATTTCACATCTTCACCTTACACAGTATTTTAGTGCAAATTGGCTGTGGTTGGCCAAACCCACGCACAGATGCAGGCTGGTAACATTCTAACTGAAGCAGTCGTAGCAAGTGATCAGTTCCTGATGTTCTTTAGTCAGAAGTACCCCCTTCGGCATTTCCACCAAAACCTCACAAATCAAGAAAAAGTTTAAAGGGAAGTGTTTCTGTCAGAGACAAGGAAGGTGAACGAAGCTTTTGCTGCTGGTTTATCGATCAAAATTTCAATTCTTCCACCTTTCTTCTTTCCTCTTCCAGAACGCACTGCAGAATCACCCAAGGACAATGTGTCCACGAGGAGCTACAGAAACAGCATTTCATCCAGCCCGGAGAGCGATCGCTCGTACACGCATCCATCAAGCATGAAGCCCGGCGCAGGGCAGCTCCCATCTTCCCTTCCATTCTCCAACCTCCAACTCACTCGCTTCTGGGTGGAAGAACATGGCCGCTATGCAATACCTGAAGCTCGATCGCCAGGCCACTCCTCCTCCGACAGTGGGTTTGTCGCTTCACCCAGCACTCTTCCTGCCAGTGAAACAAGCCGATCTTGTTCGCAAACTCCAACTGAATTCTCAGTCAGAGATGAGTTTCCCGATCCTCCCGAGTGCGTTCTCTTCCCTGGCGGAGAGTACGCTGAAGTCGCTGACGACTCTGACATTGAAGTCGACCGCATCATCAACCAGGCTGATGTGCTTCAGAATCGCAAGCCATCAATGAGCTCAAACAATGCTCCCAGCGTGAAGCAGAAACCGATGCCACTTAGTGGCCGATCTAATGTCCCTGCGCAGCTTACCAAAATGGCGATCTCCACGCCAGAGCCTACCACAGAGGTGCTGAAGTGCTCGAAGAATGCAGGTGAGGGAATTCGCCGTGCTGTTGAGCAGCTTCAACGCGCCAACGATAACAACACGGCAAAGAAACCCAGCCACGTTGCCGCTGCACATGAGCAAGACTTGGATTTTGAAGAGGGTGATGAGGAGCTGTTGGTTCTTTGCGACTTTGATGCATCGGGCTCAACACAAATGACAGTGAAGAAAGGTGATACGGTCATTGGGAACGTTAACCAAGCTGGAGAGCAACGCGGCTGGCTGTGGGCTCTGTCACTGCAGACTGGCAATCAGGGCTTCATCCCGGCCGCTTACACGCAGCCTTGCAGCAGCAACGGTTCCGGGCTGGCCACACAGCTCTAAGAACAAGCCACTGCTCCATGAAATCAGTTTCGAAGCTCACCATGTCGACACTATCAAACTCCTCATTGGTTGTGAATAGCT
This sequence comes from Clathrina lutea, assembly GCA_028571005.1. Classification (NCBI taxonomy): domain Eukaryota; kingdom Metazoa; phylum Porifera; class Calcarea; order Clathrinida; family Clathrinidae; genus Clathrina; species Clathrina lutea. The sequence continues at coordinate 8,695 of JAOWAR010164098.1, forward strand.
CAAATAGTTCATCTATGTTGAATCGTTCCTTTCTTTCCTTCACCACTGAAATGCAAATATCAAATATCGATTTGCAGACTCTAACAGAAGGAAAAGATGTGTACAGAAGTATATTCCAGCTCTCTGCTTTTGCAAAACTGTATGGCTGAATATTGTCGATCAGGTCTTGTTTGTTTTTCTTTCCCTCTATTGTTTTCCCCTTCGCAAAGTTTCTCAGCTGAGAGGTGCTAAGCGTGCCCAAACCCAACGAGTTCTTTCCAGTGGAGAGAAGCTTCTGGCGTTGTCTGATGTACTTGGATGAAGAGGGAATACGGATTCACGGGTCATCAGGGCCCATAAAAATGAATACTGAAGGATCGGCACAAGATCACTGTTGTTCATTACCCGCAGCTCATTCGAAGTCACTGGGGACTTTAAGAACATTGAAACTCAAAACAGAAAAGACCCTGACAGTTCACCTCTGTACGATTGTCAACTTCTTACGACAAGGGTCCCAAGAATGAAAACTAGCCACCGTTCTTGACCTGCTCAAATGTCTCAAATGTACTTGCAAAAAAAATGGCACAGGAGCTTGAACCCCTCACACGGACACCACTGGAGTTTGGCGACGATATACTGCTCGGGCTCGAAACGAAGTTGACTTATGGCCAAGGGTGATGTAATGCTCTACAGCCTAGCCACACTTCATCACAAATACAGTGCATGTAATGCTGTACAGCCTAGCCACACTTCATCCCAATTACAGTGAATGAATGACACGATAATTGCCACAGCAGCCCTCCTCGGGGCCCCCGACTCAGACAATAAACAAAGACTGACCTGATACATAGGCAAATGCGGAAAGAAATTACTCGGAAGAAGAGAGGAAAAGATGACATGGGAGAGGGCTCGAACCTACGGTGCCATCGCCTAGCACAGCCGGAAGACCACGATCGTAACTGCTCTGCCACTCAGCCAACTTTAAAAGAAGTTGGCTTCGTGGAGCGCTATAGGCATTCCGACTGCACACGGTTGTCCCAGGGAGGGATAGGGTGGGGAGGTCGGGGCGAAAGAACGAGAACGAGAAGAAGAGAAGAAGAAGAGAGCATAGGGTTCTTGCTGGGATAGCATCCTAAGGTTTGGGTTCTCCCTCAGCACCAGCACATGGTTGTTTTGTCTTAAGACGTTTCGACCTAGTTGCCCGAGTCTTCTTCAGGTAAAACTAAGAACAAGAAGAAAGTTATAGTGCTACTTTTATGTACAGGTGTTGGAAGTCTGAGGTGATAAGGCTTTTGAAAAGACTGAGGTGACAGAGCCGTGAAAGGAACCGAAACTAGCGTGAGAAAACCAGAACAACATAGCGTGAAAAGATCAAAGAAGTAGAACTTAACAGACATTGAACCAAGGTGGGCTTAGCTCCAGCCCTTTGTCTTTGTTCATGGTGGTCTTCTCCTCATGGATCCGGAGGGCTTCTTTAACTCACCTGTTGACCATCTTTGTTTCTCGGTCTAGAACTTGGGGGTGATCCCAGTCCATCCTGTGGCTCTTGAGGAGAGCGTGCTCTGCGACCGCGGACAAATCCACGCGACTGTAGC
>JAOWAR010164109.1:0-10266 GCA_028571005.1 Clathrina lutea
GGTCGTACAGCCGCAAGAGACAAACTCTAGTAACTGAGCAGGAGCAGGCTGTTGATCCATCCAGTCAACGTGGAGCTGTCCATCAACGATATGCCAACCATGGCCATATCAGGACCAGGCAAGTCCGGTTTTGCCACCATGGCGTGAACCCAAACAGCTGCATGGTAATTGGCACGAAGAATGTGCTTTTGCAAAGCATCTTGGGTTGGAGGAAGCTGGAAACTTTGCAATGCCTTTGCGCAAAACATGTCATAGCGCAGATCATTCACAGATACAGGTCTTCCAGCCATAAAGCTGACAAACAAAGCGCTCACATTCGCGAAACAGCTCATCTGTGACCTGAAGCGACATCCCAAGTAGTGACATAGCATATCTAGCAACACCACCATCCGCTGCTGAAATCAGAGCCAGCCCTGCCTTCTTCCCACGACCTATAAGCGCAGAAGTTGAATCGCACCTGGTAAAAGCACGCAGACCAGGAAGAGCACGGCAGACAGCCTGCCCATACCTAGATGCGAAAGCATCGATGTCAATGAACCGTCTGCGGTCTTTCGTTACAGTGCGGAAAAACAGTGGGGAGGAAGAAGTTGTAGCAGCATGCCAAAACAGCAACGTCAGTATCGGGAGACTGGATGACGATGTTTCTAAAACCGCTTTCCACAGCATGTTTCACGTGCAAAATAAGCCTCGTGTCGGCTTCCTCGTGAGTGCACTCCAACTCAGGGGGCCGTCGATGACTAATAGAGATACTATCATAGCTGGTCATAATTGTGTATGATGTCTGGCTCGTCAGAAGCAGTACCTTAAGCAGTCCTTTAAGCGTGGTGCATAAGTCGCTGCATTTCCTGTCCATTCAGTCAACAGAAAAGAACCCAATGCTGTTTTGTTCGGGGCGGCAGAGAGAAGTTTTTTCCATTGACTCGGGGCAGTGACTTCTGCGATGCAGATGTGATCTCCACCAAGATGCTGCCAGGTGCAGAGCGCTTTGAACGTTCACCAGCCTTGATGCTGATCGCCGGGTAGGTGTCACAAACGAAGTCAACGCGAGGGCCATGCGTGCTATGTGATGATGCTACCGTACAGAAGACAGTTAAAGCCAACTCCCCGAATGTGGCAGGGACATGCGACAGACCTTACAGCAAAGCCATTGCATCCACAATCCACACAGATTCTTTTGGTACAGCTTCAACTGGTGGGACATCTTTCTCCAGCAGATGTAAAAGTGCACGCGGGGAGACATAGGAGAAATAGCAAGACTTATGGTAGAGAATATCCTTTGCCCAGAGGTCCTGACCTTCGATCTCGAGCAACACACGCTCGTCCTGGCGAATCTGCGCCGCATTGCAGAGGGTCGCCGGAGTTGAGTCGCATTCACAACGACTGAGGTCTTCCAACAACCTCCTTCGTTCGCCCTTCAGTCTTTTGGCTGAGCCTGGCAAATAATGCATTTGGACAAGTCCGTCCGGCGGAGTGAGCTCCTCGTTCGTAGCAATTTCCGTGGCGGCGAAGACGACACACTGGCGTGATCATCATGACACTGTGGAAAGGCAAAAGCAGTCTCCTCAGTTTCCATGCTATTGCTAACCCATGAAAGACTTCGCCTGTGCTATGGAACCTCGGCCGACGCAAAACAAAGAAACATTTTCCGAATTCCGTCCGGGCTCATTCCTTCATCCCTTTCGAATTCGACAGTACACAGCTATTGGCGTACCTAGCAACAGCTAGTGTTTCCATAACAACACGTACTAAATTGCCGATCACAAAAAACGTCCTCGTTCGTCAACTTTGGACACGCTTTGGACACGCTGGCCAGATCCACAATCTGTTTCGTCCTGTCCTTGCCTCCCATCATCAGCCAAAAAACGTAGATAGTACCCTCAGTGTAACGGAATTTTAAAATAAGTCCGTTTTCCAAGCTGGGCCGCCGGACTACATAGAGAGGTTTTGATTGGCAAGCATGGTCCTCATGCGCGAGAGGTGCGAGTGAGAGGCGCGTTTAACGGTTTAGCTGCGACGTAGGCCTACGCCCCGGGCATACGTCGTGGTTTTCTGAACCGACTTGTGTTCGATTCCAAATGCGGCACCCCGCCCGCAGCTACGCGCAGTGATAGAGCCTTTGAAGGCTGGACCCGCTGTCCTCGCGTGTACGCAGTCATGTACAGAACTGCCAGAGAGAGATTACAAACAGGAAGCTACATGTACATAATACACATGGAGTAGTGTAGCCACAACACTTCGTGCGACTTCCTGGGCAAGCACCAACGACAGAGTGACTGTGCAGTTAATCTGACGTGCATAACAGTACTAGAGTCACTACCGTACTGCAGGTCATGTAGCAGAAACTTCAATGGTCGAGTCGGGCAGGAAAACGCCCATTCACTACCCGATCACTTGAGATTTTGTGGGTACTCGACTACATGGTCCCAACCCTAGTCTAAATTGGGTTAGATGGTGATATCCAATACAGCTACACGACAAACTCAACTATGACATTTATCATGTTCTCTAAACATCTGAATCTCGATGGCAGATGAAATACTTGTTAAATGCTAAACTACAAAACGATATCTTTAAACATCCAAAATGCTTGGCTTGCTTGTGTTCCGCAAACTTTATTGATACCGGCTCGTTCTCCTCCAGGACCGACCTAGGAAGGTGCCCAAGCTTTGCCTTGATCAGCACGGGTGGGCAGAGAAAGGCAACCACTTTTCTGGCGTTGAAAGGAGACGGTTTGTCGAAGACTATGAGATCTCTCCCTCTCCGGTAGATTTCGTGCTTGGAGCCACCTCCGGTCACCGCCTTCACCCTGTAGTGCTGCCCACGGCACAGCAGCAAGTCGTTAACCTTTCAGTGCTTCGGGGTCTGTGGCTGCGCCAGAATTTCCTTTTTTAACCGCAACTAGCTGGATGCCTGCATCGTCCTTCTCCGGCGGGAAGGTGAGCGGAGTGCAATTAGTTGGTGTTGTATCCGTCGTCTTCTTATAGTGCGCGGTGATGATGCCTGGTCCTTGGCCAGGGTAGGGGTTGAACACCTCAACGAAGTTGCTGGAGAAGCTCGGCGGTTGAGTGACGGCAAACAGCTCTCCCTTTGAGGTAGAAAAGTGCGGCATCACAAGAGCAACATGTAGGTTGGAGACAGAAGTCCCTCTTTGGGTGACGCCTCAGCAGAGCGTGCGCGGGAAGGATCTCCGTCAACGACGAGAGGCTGTTAACCTCGTTCCCCCCTGCATCTGGGAGAGCAGGCCTGTTTCAAAATCGACGGTGTGCAGATTGTTGACCTCCACTGTCCTACGATGGTTGGCTGCCATGTTCGTTAGAGTTCGTTTTGCATTGAAAATCTTGATGGTAATTTGCCGCTCGAGCTCATCCAGTAGGTCTTCGCGAACAGACAGAAGACGACGTCGTGGAAGAGTTTCCGTAGTGGAATAAAATCCCTCCGTGAATTGCTGGAGAGTTGCCATTTCATTGGATCGCAGGCTATCAAGACAAGCCAAGAGACGGTGCAAGAGAAGTGAAAGAGGATAAATGCACTCCTGTCCAATGCGCGGGAATTACTAGATCAAGCGTTTATATGCCTTCTAGAGTTCGAAGAGCAGCGCTAGCGCTGACGCTCCGGCAATCGCGATATTTTTGACACTGCAGCGACGCAGGGCGCCTAAACCACAGAAAAACAACCCGCGTTTTCCTAAACGCCAATTGCCTGAAAAACCACGTACCTACGTGTCTTCCACAGCACAGACAATCTCTGTTTGCATTCTGACACAGACGGAATACTGCGTGCAGTCATCGTTAAAGTGATTGCCATGGCAGAAGGTGCATGGTGACTTCGGTGCTTTCTTGGCCGCAGCTGGCTTGCTGGACCACTTGCGGTTCGGCTGGCTGTTGGCCACTAGAGCTTCAGCTGGAAAGTGTGCTGAATCACTGTCCGTGGATGTGTCTACATGGCCGGGGCTGGCAAAACTAGGATTGGCCATGTTTTGGGCGTGATCTTGTGTATGAGCAAACATCTGGAGAAGGGCATGCACTCGTTGTATTGTCCATTGCGTTTCCTTTCCTTTCATCCCTTCTAGCTTCATGACGACGTCGACAGGGAATTTGGAAAAATCTGTTGAACAAGAAGTCATTGTCCTTCGACATTTTCTGACAGGGCTTCCAACTGTCTCAATATTTTTTCTACAGCATCATGAGTCTTTTTGATCTCTTGGAATTGGTTGCGAGCTGGAGGGAGGCTTTGCAGCTTGCTGTAAAGCGCGCCAATGATTATATCTGGCTGGCCAAACTTCGCCGTCAGTAAATCCAGCCTGGGGCTGTCCAGTAATTGTCATCCATAACAGCTATCATAGTCCAGCGACAGCTGTAGCTGCTGATCCACGGAGCACTCCTTTCAGGTAAGCAAATTTGGAAACAGCAGCGATGTCCTATTGGTGGACGCATGAATTAAGCACATTCCAAAATTCAGTCCACTTCAAGATATCTCCGTTGAAGGTCGGGAGCTCAACTTTCGGTAGATGGACGTGCTGTCGAGCGTTTGTTGACTGTCCTGAGTGTTGCGTGGCGGTAGTTGCTGCGTTCAAGGCGACAGATGCCTCGACAGCTGCCTTCGCAGCTTCTTTCACGGCGAGCTCTACAGCATCACGAAAGTCGTGGCTGCGTGCGTCCGTGTCCGTTGTCTGGGAACTGGTAGGGGAGGCGGAGGCAGTGTGAGCACGAACGAAGCTTTCGTGCAGATTATCAAGACGCTTCTGACGCGTATACAGGCACGGCAGGGCGTCGTGACTGTCAAAAAGAAGTTCCATGAGGCCAGTCGAGCCGTCCATAACCTTGTCGTACTCTTCCTGTTCTTCCCGCTTCTCTGCACCAGTGGTACTCGAAATAACTTTAGTCCTGTCCTGGTTGGACCGTTCCAGGAGCTGGTTGCGCATGCTCTTCTCTAACCGGTTAATGAATTCCGACACAGCCTGCAGTCCTGTCGAAATTCCAGCATGGTCCTCGCCGTCCGGCAGGTCCTGACGACGAATTTTTTCGGTTTCGTCAAAGTATCCCTTCAAGCGGGTCTTGGGGGGTCCTAAAATTTTTCGGATAGATACTGACATCCTTGCCTCTGAAGCGGCAGGAGGAAAACGAAGATTCGGCTGAAGTTCTGTACGGAAAACACGAGTAGGGCTGCTGTCTTTCACTGGTCACGGCACCATGTCACGACTGGAATTCGTGATTATACCAACGATACTAACTGGGAGTCAGCCCAACCCGTGAAAGCCATAACATCTAGTCACGCTTGTAACACAAAGACACCTGTCAGTGGCGGATCCAGGCGATTTTGAAGGGGGGGTAAGAATAGCCTAAAGGGGTTAGTTATACTATGTACATAAGTAGTCACGTTCGCAAGTCTCGTGACCCCGTTACGACACACACTGCCCTTGTTAGATGCGCCTTCTTTGCACCTTACTTTTTACACACCGATTATGCAGTGTACCCTGTGAAGGGTAAGATATGTGAAGATGAGTATTTGGGGAAAACCCTTCGAGCAGTTAATGTTAGGCAGAAGGAACACAAGGGCACGATTCGCCTTGGCCACTACGAAAAATCAGCCACTGCTCAACATGTCCATGGCCAGTCATCTTTGCATAAGATGGATTCAGTGGACGACCTTCAGAATTGTAGATTGAATGAGAAGAAGTAAAGGGAGGAAGTTGTGAAAATCATTTCATGTTTTACAAAAGGAAAGCAAAGATTAATCGTGACACCGAAGTAGAACGAAGTGCCACTTGTAAGCTTCAATATTTACTTTCTCGTAAGCTTCAATATCGGTTTACTTTCTTGTAAGCTTCAATATCGGTTTACTTTCTTGTGAGTGGGGCTTTGTCAGCTTGATATGGTTTGTTTTCTACTCATTTTTGCCTTCGCCTTTTCTTTTTGGACAGAGATGCTTGAAAAGGGGACACATGGGCTTCCAGTAAAGAGCTTGAACCATTGCCTCTCAGTGTAATGTGAAATAATTCGGGAAGCAATTTATGTTGGGATAGCGAAAAGTCAATATCCCGTTTTAAATGAGGTCATGCCTCAATTAAATGTTGGACCAATTTGAGATACGCGTTTGACTCGTAAATGCTGGTAAATGCAGATGTTACATTACTGACCCTTCTTAGAGCGTAGAAAACATGGCTTCATTACAGACATTTGGTTTTACAGCCTCAGATTGTCTGAGGAAGTTGGGGCATAGTTGGGAGACTAGCGCTGGTAGGTAAGGGGAGGCAGACACGTCCATAGAAACACACATGTGGTGTGGAAACACTGAATCTGTTTGTGGACATCTTTGGCTCCAATAGGTGGGAATTAGACAACACCTGACGGTGAGAACAAAAGTCAGGAAAACGTAGGCCTACAACCTGGGTTTTGAGCACTAGGTCGCTGCAGGGATCAGATGTGTGATACTGACAGGCTTGCTCGCAGTAGGTCGCTTACCCTATCCTGATGTGGTATGTCGTTGATTTATTATACGTGGCGATCAATGCGATGATAATACCCGGTTGCTCAACACATTGCAGTCACTGCTTAGTGCTTACTGAATGCGCCATATGCCAAACCATGACGTACATGTAGCAGGACGAATCTGGTAGCCCATTCTGCCACAAATGAAACACAGTTATTTCTTGGACTGTTTTTTGCACTTCATATGTTTTGTTACCGAGATTTTTAGATGCGTTGGCTGAGAAAGACTGCGACCCCACTTAGAAGTTGGAAGCATGCCCGAGGCGACTTGTTCAAAGGCGCACACGTCACGCAAATCAGCGGTTTTTACCACCATTTTGTTGTAAGGAAAATACATGGTGGACAGTCGACTTTGGTGTGCGTGCGCAATCCAGCAACGCGAGAAACCACCAAAACTGCAGTTACCAGCTATGAGACTGAAAGCTAAGCACAGCTGCACGTGCTTGGCGTAGATAAAGTTTGGCTTCATTGCCAGCTTGCTCTTCAATGGTTGTGGGTGCTGGGTTAGATTTTGGCACAAAGTAAATGTACTTCAAACCTTCCCACTCCGACAAAGTACAACTAGAGTTTACCTTGGCCATGGAGATCAGACTCACACCTGTTATATGTACAATAGACACTTACCAACCAACAGTAGCAATATGCAGATTTGGGCTGTGCTCATGGCGACCGCGATTGTCCTCTGAATCGACATCGTCTTTGGCCTTTGTTGAAGTTGCATTGCACAGTACTGCTGATGAAGCTTCGAAGAGTGTAGGTTTGAACAGTGTACGTTTGACTGCCTTTCTACGAGGGCACCAACCTGATCTGATTCCTTCTTCAACAATGTTGCCAGACGGACAGCCACCAAAAAAAAAACTATGTTGATCAAGTCCAAAGACTGGCTGGACAGTCAGCACACAATTGGACACCAAGGACTTGCACAATGCACGGCCACAATCCACTGGTCGAGATTGTCCGCAAGCTGGTTCTGTGTATACGGTTGGTTGCTAGGTGTCTCGTGTACGTAACCAGGCACAAGCTGAGCCTGATGATCGCCATTTTCTGACCAAAAACTTTACAAAACACAAGTTCTTGTGACAGTGCGTCTTAACGTGGAAAAATCGATCAACATTGGATCAGTTTGTGCATAAACTTTTGAATGGGTCATGTTTTAAATGCAAAGTTTGTCCTTGACTCTTGCACAGTTTTACAGAACATCGCCTTCTCACCTCCCTGGCTCGAGTTTTACACAATATCACCTGAGTTCTTGCCAAACAAATGGTGTTGTGTGCTTCAAACAAGACACTAGAGGCAGTTGCCAAGAACGTCTAAACATGACTCCACCTGAGCAGAACTGAAGATGAAATCGGTACTTGACATGGTGTGGTATGTCTACACCTCAAATCAGTTGTTACGTAACACAATGTTGCACACTTCAAATCGATACTTGACAAGGTGTCGTAGGTCTACACCTCAAATCGTTACGTAACATAGTGTTGCACACTTCAAATCGATTCTTGACACGGTACGTGTCAAACGCTTCAAATTGATTCTTAATACTGTGTCGTATGCTCCAAATCGATACTTGCCATGCTGCGGTACGTTTCAAATTGTTCATAATTGACATGTTATTTCAAGACTTGATAAGGACCGTGTCTTATGCTTAAAATTGACACTTGACATGGCGTCGTAGATCTACGCTTCGAATTGATACTTGACATGATAGAATAGGCAAATCGATGCTTGATCTCGTATTGATGAGTTCACTTAAAATTTATTAGCGCCATTTTTCATTTGAAGGCTCATTTGGTTATAGGAAAATTGGAAAGGTTAGAAAATGGCATTTTTCTGGTTGGTTGGTTGACTTTTGATTGACATCAAATACCGATTAAAGGTGATCAACCACAATCAAACCCTTTTGATGTGTAAAAATCTTCAAGTGTTTATTACGAAGGTAGGATAATGGCAAGTCTAAACAGAAAAATTCCAAAGGTTATTCAGGTAGATGATCAATCCCCACACAGACCACATTGCATTGGGTCTGTAGGTCAATCATTTTCAGATGATTGGGTCAGCCTTGGTGCCAGTGTGAAGGGTCAAACTGCATGGATTTTGCGGAGAGTGATGACGAAGATTGAAACAAAATTGCTTGAAGATTCTTTACTGAGAATTGAAATGAATATCTTTCCATGGAGCAGAAATGGACTGACTTATCACACGTATAGACTGCATTATGACTGTAGTGGTACCGCTGTTTAGCACTAATGAGATGGCGGTAGGTGTGAACTTAGAGGGCATTTATACCTAAGAGCCGTAAAAGCTTTGCTGAGTGAGTTCAAGCTTTGAAGGCTCTTCTTCATTCGATACGCATAACTTTCAGCTTGCAAGTTCCAGAGGAACTTCGAACGACAGCACTAGTACTGAACAGTACCACATGTTCCAGAGGAACTTCGAGCGACAGCACTAGTGCTGAACAGTACCACATGTTCCAGAGGAACTTCGAACGACAGCACTAGTACTGAACAGTACCACATGTTCCAGAGGAACTTCGAACGACAGCACTAGTACTGAGCAGTACCACATGTTGGCGGGCACATTCTTTCACTGCTTTATCGGATATCTCCCACGCCTAGCTGTAATCTACAGCCTGGGAAAGTGATCTGTTTGTACAGGCTATTGTCCAGCCAACAATGAACAGCCCTAGTCGACCAAAGCAGCTTGACATGAGCCTTTGATCTCCTTCGATTGATCGATCGACCTTACAGTTAAGCCCGGCACCGACTTTAGCTGAGATCCGGCGCACGCATTAATGTAATTGGACATGATATAAAGCAATCCATGGAGGATTTGCGCGGGGAAACAGGAGCACGCCATAGCACGTCAAAAGTGATTACTCGTGTGGTCGCAGGATAGTCGCAAGCAACCTCATCTTTACCAAAATACTGACCGATGTTGGTGGCTTTCATTTTGCAATTAGACATCCAATCGACAATAGGCCTCTTGCGCATTATGCCATGTCTAAAATTAGATTGTGCCACTTTGGGGATTGTGCAATGCACAGCGCACGGAGTTCAATGGAAAGACATAGGAGAAGAAGGTGGTCAGTATTTTCTTGAACAGTTTTCAACCAGTGAGCGGCGTCCGTTTTTGATCGGTTCTCGAGTTGATGTTCTGCGGGACATTTTCTTAACCAAGGACGATGTCCAAGGTGCCTCTCTTGGACTTCCATTGGACGGGACAGCTCGAGAGCCTGATGAACTGTGCATGCCTGAACTCAAGCGATGGCTTGCCTGTAGGGGAGCTCCGAAAACCTCTCCAGCAGCTTTTTGAGGAAGAACAACATGAGATTGCGCATGCTGCAGCTAGCACTGCCATGGCTGCAGGTGGGCAGCTTTCTACACAGGAGTTTTTTTAGAGAAAAGTTGCCGTTTCAGCTGCCGACGCCGTGCAGCTCTGGAGAAGGCCACTCAAGGCAAAAGCGCAGCATCTGCCTAGCACACTGGCAATGCCAGACAAGTCCGTATTACTTCCACCTTGGCGAAAGCTGTTGCTTGCCGTCAATCGATGAATTTCGCATCTTTGATCAGCCGGAAGTTGGAGCCGATGATATATCCAAGTCGTGTCATGCTGTATGGGCTGTGCAAAAGAAGAAGCTGCGAGGCAAGTATACTGTATGTCAGCTATCAGCTATCTGCACACCCTGGTCTCGACTGCTCTCATGTAGGTTTCCTGGTCAACCCAGAAAAGTCATCGCTCGGTGCTTCACCGGATGGGTATGTCCGTGACCCACTCTCGT
>JAOWAR010164120.1:0-10266 GCA_028571005.1 Clathrina lutea
TTGACATGTGCCGTCCACCGCAAGTCAGACGACAGGACAAGGCCCAGGTGCCTTTGTTCTTGGACTTTCCGGAGAGGAGCGTCATTGAGCTGAATTGTGAAGCTGAACGGGATTCGCCGTCGGGTGAACTCCATAGTCACAGTTTTCTCAGTGTTTACTGTCAGCCTCCAGCTTGAGGTTGTATGGACGGACTCTTGGAGCTGCTGCTCGCAAACCATTGGTGTTCGGCTAACTGTCATCAGAGCTGTGTCATCAGCAAACTGGTCGCATTAGGATGGGCCAGATACACATTGCGATAAATCAATTGTGTAGGCAAGGAAGAGAAGGGGCCCGAGGACAGAACCTTGAGGGACACCGGCTGGTACAGCAAGCCAGGAGGACATTGTGTTGTTAATACGAACAGACTAGCGACGATTAGACAGATACTTTTCAAGCCAGGTATGGGCCTGTCCACGAACGCCGAAATGTTAGAGCTTGACAAGGAGACCCTTGTGCCACAACCGGTCAAAGGCAATTGACAGATCGTAAAAGCGGGCGAGCACGGTCTTACCGTCGTCAAGTGCAGAGCGGAGTATGTGGATGAAGCAAGCAAGTTGGTAGGCTGTTATTCTGACAGAAGCCAGATTGGTGTTTGGGCAGGAATTGGTTCATGTGCGCGTAGAGAGGCTTAACAGCTTTTCCAAGCATTTTGAAAACACACTCAGTAGCGAGATTGGTCTGTAATACAATGGCACTTGTCTGCTGCCACGCTCCTTGAAAATAGGGCTGACGGTCGCTGATTTCCAGTCTGAGGGGAGGTTCCCTGTGCTCAAGCTTAGGGAAAAGATCCGATGAAGGCATGGTGCTATCTCATCAGCAAGCATGACAATCAGTCGAGTTGGTAAGCCATCACAACCAGGAGCTTTTCTATGATCAATTGCGCGCAGGGCCTGCCGAACATCATCGACCGAAACTTCAAATTTAGTCAGGACTTGACTGCAATCTGCTACAGGCTGTGTGTTGGTCATGGGGGTTTCTCCAGCAGAGAAGATATTTTTCATTGTTTCATCAGCGATAATCAGGGTTTTTAAGTGCTGCTAGACTAACCTCGGGGAGCAGTGAATGCAATATTGACCAGCCTGGTCCCGTAGATTCATGCATTGCTGTAGCTGTGCGGATCTGATGTGGTATGCCGCAATCAGGTATAAACAAGTTTCCAGAATGCATCATGATATTTTATTATAATTTTTTTGTACTTCATTTATTTTGCCCACCACTATGTTTTGTGGAAACATTATTGGAAGCTTCGGGTCTTCTTCTAATTCTACGGAACTTGCTAAAATGTTGGTACAACTGGGTGCCTGGCAGCTGTAGTTGAAGAAGCTTACCTTTGTGATCTGCCATTCTTCATTGTAGCATTTTTTTGTCTGTTTTTTTTTCCTTCATATTGAACCCTGTACTTTCAAATTTAATTTGCATGAGAAAATGTACCATGTCTGACAGCTCTGGAACAAAGTAAAGATATGTTTCTAGGAAAGAAGGTACAATAACCTTTGTGTTAGGTGTTGCACATTGTAATATGATTATGCAGTCCACGAAAAAAGAATCACCAAGTGTCAGCAAATACAGACGAGGTTCAGTAACAATGAATAACGGCTCAGAGGGAGGGAGAGGGAACGTATGGAGGATGGTTGCTGTAGAATGTGACTGTTAATTGTCGCCAGCCTCAAGCTGAAAGGTTAGCGCAGAGAGAAACCACTGAACACCTGACTAGATACCCGCCATCTTGTCGGTTGAGTACATGATGGGTAGGCTTTGCTGAATTAGGGTATTTCCTTTTTTCCCTTTTACTATTTTTGCTCTTCCGTTATTGCTCATTTTTTGGACAAAGTTTGCAGCAAACCTCGCATAGTATGTACACCGGATCGTCATTTATCATCATAGTAAAAGTTCATCATACATGGGTTTTTTGGCTATTGCAAACGTTTGTCAATTTCCTACGGGGACGTGTTATCTGAGAAAAAAGAATCGAGGATGCTTTGAGAGCATAATAATCAGTTCGCGTTACGATTCTATATGAAGCTTGTTTTATGAGGTGGGGGTGGGATTTGAAACGCTGTTCGTATTGAACCGGACAAATCGCGTTAGCATTCATAGACTGACAGACCGCTTTTTGGCCGGCCCACCACCGATTAGTCAACGTCGATCTGCGATGCTTGTTTCCGTCAGGGAGCGAGACCAGTGCGAATGATTGATCATGTTGAACTTGCGTCATCTTGCCCGGGCTTGTCGCCTTTTGGCCGGCTGAGCTTCAGGGCGAGTTCGGCCGCGGAACCTGATACGGTGAATTTCGAGCTGGATACTGCAAGCAAGTCGTGGCTGAACACGCACTAGGCGCAGTTCAGGACATACAGCCAGAACACCAGCATGTCGATGGCCGCAATAGCGAGTGATTGGAAAAGATATCACTCTACACTGAACGGTACCAAACGCAAACTGGTTGGCTGAAAAATATGCAAAGGATAACTTCAAAAAGCAGCTTGTACCAAGATGAGACAAAGATGGGTCATCGGTGATGAAGGAGATTTTTGACGATGAAGGTGCACTGTATGTACGTCGTTTGAGCGCTTGCCCATCGGACAAGGCACTTCCTCGGGAGCATCGCGATCGCGGAAGCGAGCTGCAAATATTCAAGTATGATGATAACGTCTTCAGTAGTGTCTCGGCACGTCACGGTCGCATTGGAGAGAGGGGACAGAGGGTTTAGAGCAACATAAAACAAGTTTCGTGTTGAATCATAATGCAAACTTATGGTATGCTCCCTTATTTGACGAAAATCCGAAATCTCTCCAATTAGACATTGCAAACTTTGAAAACTCCAGGCAAAGTTATTAGGAGATAATTGCCTACTACCAGGTAATTCCTCAGCTTTGGGAATTAATCTGTGCATAATGTATACGTACCCCAAGACACAATGAAGTCGAACATATGATGTACGATTTCAAAGGGAAGAGAAATAGGGAGGCTCTAACCTGCAGCGCCATCGCCTAGCACAGCTCAGTGGAATACCACGATTTTATCTGCTCTGCCACTCAGCCAACCTGAACAGTTAACATCATCGCATTCTAGCTGTGCTAGACGATGTGCCGCGATTCGAACACCCTCTTTCTTTTTCTTCCCTTTCGAACACATGTCACAGTTCTTGATCAGAATTCTGGATGATCTAGAATTATAACGTATGATCCATCGAGGCTGATGAACTATACTAGTAGAATGCACCCGAAAGGAAGTCTAGTCTATTAAGATTTCAACTTAGCCATGGACAGCTGTGCCGATAAGCTTACCTCAGATATCAGCTATTGGTTTTGACATTCGTCTTGATAGCTATAGAGACCACTGTCAATAACCAAACAGGCTGACTCCAGCGCTGTTTTTGCACATCTTGAAATGATGTAGATCTGCCATTGAATACTTTTGTCAGAGTTCCATGCTGTCGTAATACCGGTGCTATTCATGCAGGTTTATAATGACCAGTCAAATCACACAATCCCAGCCGGTTCTACATATCTGACTCTGCGACATTTCACTCTAAAAACTTTGGTGCTTCCTGAGGAATTCTAAAGGATGCAACAACAAGAAGTGAAAAACTGACTTTAAAGGAGACACCAGATATCATTTTGCTTCGATCAAGTAGATCACATGTGAACAGATGAAGGACACACATGCATGTGCACAGCTTGCGCCAGGTGATCTATTCTTGTGGAAATGAATCGCTCTATCGGCGCTAGCATATTTGATTTAAAGTCAGTCCCTGTTGTTTCAATGTCGTAACATCCTTTCTTATGAGAAACCCTGGGTCACATGGCATGGTTGGAACGAAAAGAAGAGATTTAAAACTCAGTCCCTTGAGTGGTGTGGTTTCAATAGACAGCATCCTTCTTTCTCGACGACTCGGAGAGCGTTGCAATTGTGTCTGGTTTACTTACTGCATAGATCTCTGTCTCCAGTTTGTCAATTATTCCGGAATTACATTGTAGTGATGTGCGCCACTTTGAGTGCAAGTAGCGTTGTGTTGGATGCATTCATGCCAGTCAGATTATCGGGTCCCCGCTGGCCGGATTTGTCAATCGGTTATCTGGACCTCCAACTCCTCATGGCCGAAATTGTTACACGAAGCAAAGGGCGGATTTGCCGGCCTGGCCTCGAACCCATTTTCCCTGCGTAAACCAGCGTGGCCAGGACCGGATGCCCGGAGAGCTCCTGATGACCGCGAGAATGTTGGGCGTGGAGAGGTAAACGATATCATGCAAACGCGCCACGCCAGCGCGCGGCACTAAGCATCGTAGAGCTACGTGTACGTAGTCGCGAGAGCTCAACTGTATGCAAGTTGCAACAGCACAGCGCTAACCCGGCCGACAGCTGCAGATCAGCATGATCAGAGTGTTATTATAATTTTAGGGTCTTCGATCTTGGGAAAGGGCCGGACGTCGAGGGTATACGAAGATGGCGTCAATCCGGCCGAATGCATGCATCTACTACGCAGAACTGATTGATCGACATGTACATGCCCCTGAACGTGAACAAGCCATAATCATGATCATGATCATCTCTCGTGTACATGTAGGGCTAAGCGTATACATACATGGTATACGACGTGCCGAAAAACGAAATCACGAAAATCGCTACAGCATGTACATGATGTACTCTCGCGATCGGGTACTTCAGTTCAGTGCAGCGCCGCTCAGGCTGACCTCCCGGACAGTTCGCGGACTCGAAGCCTTGGCCTAGTATGGTGTATAATCACGGGCTGAATTGAAACTTCACCTCCGCAAGAAAAGGGCACCTCTTTGTTTCTAAGTCGTTGATCCGCTGAGCTCCCGGAAACCGTCCAGTAGGGTTGCTGTAGACCTCTCGGAATGGCTGGCCACGACGAGCTGCTCAAGCTTGAACTGAATGAAGAGCGCTACGTGAGCTTGCTGACCAAGCTCATTGGCGAAACGAAGTACCTACAGAACAACCCGCCCAAGCACGTACCCGAAGAGGACAGGTCAGTCTATTTCTTTTGAGCGTTTTGACAGGCATACTTCACGAGCATCACGGTGGCAAACTGTTCATGACCTATACGATCTTACCTGAGCTAGCGACGGCATAATCGTGAAATCACAGCGGCTGAGGGCAGGCGCTGGGCGCCCTCAGGCCCTCCCCTCGGGCGCCAAGAGTTCCACGGTCATGCCAGCTGCCTGAAGGTATGATGCGAGTTTATGCGGACCAACCTTGAAACGAAAGGAAAGAGAAAGAAACAGTGGCATCCCATGAAAAGCTGTCAACAAGATATTACAAAGACTGCCTAACAGCTGCAAACTGAACAAGACGGCTGACAAAGAGTTCTTTATACTGGGAGGCCTGGTAGCAAGATGGCTTCGTCGTCGAGCTTTTCCTCTGTAACGGACGGAGGAGGATATTGATGATGTTATGGAAGAGAGGAGAGAAGAAAAGCATTGTCAACATAATGTTTGGATTGCAGTTTTTACCGAGCATTTTTTGAAAGGAAAGGCTGAGATACCGATTTCAAGGCCTGCTCTGCCGACGATCTGGCTTTGGTCTAAAAAAATTACGTTGAAGTAAGGAGAAAATACTGGTCTTTTTATCAGACGACTTCACTTCGAGGTCTGCGAACTGCCATTCATCGCTACCTTAGAGAACGGCCTTTCTCAAGATCTGATCTTGGTTTGTTTCAGGACAACGAGACGTTTGATCGCGCAAACGATGTTCTCGGTGCGCATCTCACGGTCCTGGAGAAGAAGAGTGAGCTCAAAGACACGAAGCATTACCCTGCATTTTCATCAGCTGACCTCGAAAAGAGCGGGTCGATTTCTGCAGTGGTCTAGACAGGAACCGATCAACCCTGCCGATTTGTCCTTTGCTAGCTGGTGCATCCTGAAATTTCACAGAATACACATGGAACTGCATGAACACGTCACGGGCCCTTGCTAGTTTTGCTGCTTATCTTGGTCGTCAAAATACTTCTTTGTTAATACCGACTAATTTCGTGAATAATCTGAAATGACAAAAGAGCCCGATAACCCTGCCTACGGATCGGTGACCAAAGGGTAGGGATATTTTGGGATAAAATGAAAGGTCTGTGATCTAAACACTGACCTGTTCGATCTAGGCGGTTAGTCTAACTGACAAAACCAAAAGTTACCTTAGGGATAACAGCGCCATTTTGGTAGAGAGATCGTCTCTACGCCGAAGTTTCCGATCTCGATGCTGAATCTAGATACGCTGGAGGTGTAGAGGCTGCCAAGGGCTGGTCTGTTCGCCCATTAAAATCGAACGTGATTTAAGTTCAGACCGTTGGAAAGCAGGTCAGTTTCTTTCTGCAAATTCTACCAGGAATTATGAAAGGAATCTTCTTCCCCGTGTGAAAGGATAGGAGTGTGAGGCTTTCCCTTGGTTTTTAATTGTGAGGAATGAGTGCTGTTGAGTATCTGAAAAGTAAAGCTTAATTTGCGACAGATAAAGAAGAATTTTTATTTTATTCTTTCTAGTGAAAGACTCCATTTTTGCACAGCCTATAAGTATAGGTTCTCTTAGACGTTACAAAGCATATCTGATTAACTTATTGACCCTATAGCTTAATGTAGATGTGCTTGCCTTTGAAGTAAGGGATTTTAACCCATATACCCGATTTTGGTTGAAATCTTACAGCACCATGTAGCAATAATCCGGGAGAAAAGCTACCGAAATTCATTTACAGATAAAGTTCTGTCGGCCATCTCCTTTATGCGACCAATCAGATCTGAGCTAGAAAATCTGCCCGCAATAAATTCTAGAAGACGTGAATCTATCAGAGACTAAGTGGCGTCTAAAGAGAAAATTTTAATAGTTTGGAAAGTAGTGACATTGTCTGTAAAATTTCAATTTCATCCGTTCTTAAAGAAATCTGTTCAAAGCCTTTTTCAGAAGCCCTGGATCAGTGCAGACAGTATCAATGGTCTCTTCTTGGAGGCCTAAAGCTACTCTACTCATAAACGACTCAGGGTTAGCAGGCTCTTCTTACTAAAGATGTAGCCGTTAAGAAGCGATCAAGGTGCAAGTAGACGTTCAGAGATTTATCTTTCTTTCGTGGGCTAAAGTAGGCCTATACTTAAACCCACTAAAGGAGTACATAAACGGATTTAAATGGTCCCGAAAGGCGCCATATCATCCCGAAAGGCACCATATCATTTTGCGTAAGAAGACTAGATCTGCTGAGGGTTGACTCAGTTCTGATGTCATTCTTCTGCTTGTTTTGTTTTGCTGCATTGCTTCTAGATCTGTCGGCCATGTTATCGACGCTCTGAAGCCTTACCTGAAGGAAAATGGCGGACCTTTGACAGTGGAGCACCCAACATACGTGCCCAAGCGTGGCAACTGCATCATCAAGTACCAGCCTGAAGGTGCAAAGGTACTGCATGAACATGCTTGTGGCCGAATGGTGTTGTTACTGCTAATGCAACTTGCAGGGCTTACTGAAAGAGGCAAATTTGTCTTTCTCCCTTGTGCTTGCATAGTGAAACCTTTTGTCTCCTTTTTTGTATTATGGATCTTGTTTGCTTGCTGTACCTCCTTCCCAAACTCCCTCTTCTCTCTCCGTCTGCCTCCCTCTCCAATCTTTCTCCAGGGCATTGTGTCATTCGTTGGCAGCCATCTTGACGTTGTCCCCGCCAACCCAGAGACGTGGGAGCGCAATCCGTTCGAACTTGTTCGTGAAGGAGACAAGCTGTACGGCCGTGGGACGACTGACTGCCTTGGCCATGTTGCTTTGATCACTGACCTCTTCATTCAGCTGGCAGAGAAGAAGATCAATCTCAACACCAATGTTGTGGCAGTCTTCATTGCAAGGTTGGCTTTGTATTTCTTTGAGGATAACTTTTTGTGGATGGTAACAGGTACACAACCAGCTAGAATGTTTTCCTGATCACAAATTGCTACAGGATCCGAGAGCACTCCAATGGAAAAAAAAGCTCCAGTTCTTTTGCGGAAGCTCCACTGACAGTATGTGCCAAAGTGCTGGGGAGAGTGGCCGAGGCTGGTATAGCTTCCGGACGGAATTGAAAGATCACTCACTAAAGTTGCTGGTCTCAACTGACTTGAGTAATCGAAAAGCCCACCTTGATGACACTCTCCTAGAAATTTTCAAAGTTCCAGTCACGACTCTTTACATGTCGATAAATACTTTTTTGAAAAATCTGTTTCGGCATTCTAGGCCACAATGAGTCGATTTAGTCATAACTGGACTTTCAAAGGGTTTCAATGGGCCTTATGCATATACGTCATGCGTATGCTGGTGGCCATGGGAATGGAAACGCTGTAAAGCAATGGGAGCAAGCGTACAGCATGCACAGCAGTTGGACATGCTCTGTGGTAGCTGTCACTTTCATTGTTTGGTAGAAACTATAGACTCATTGAGGAGTGTTAGCTTATTCTTCTTCTTTCCGGGGGAACTATAGTTCAATTGGGACAGTACCAGGTTGTTCCAACCGGCAAAAAAAGTTGCAAGAAAGGGTATAGGCCAAAACCAGACGGGATGGGGGAAAATTCTCCGGAATGCTTGGCAATTCGTTTTTACCAAACATTCACAATGAGGGTGAGAAACAGCGGGCAAAATTGTTCAATTGGTCTGCAGTGATGACTTATGCATAGGGCCCATTCAGCACCTGGTAAAATAAAGCCCTTGTAAGGCTTTCTCTTTCCTCCCTCTCCCTCTCTCTCTCTCTCCCTCTTCTTCTCTCTATCCCTCTCCCCCCCCCCTCGTCTCTCTCACCTCTCTCTCTCTCGGCCTCTGTCTCTTCCTCTCTCTCTCGGCCTCTGTCTCTTCCTCTCTCTCTGTCTCTCCCTCTCTTCCCCCCTCTCTCTCTATCTCTCTCCCTCTCTCTCCCTCTATCTCCCTCTCTTCTCTCTCTCTCTCTCTCTCTCTCTCTCCCTCTCTCTCCGAGTCTCCCTCCCTCTCACGCACTCTCTCTCCCTCTTCCTATCCCTATCTCCCTCTTCCTCTCCCTCTCCCTCTCTCTCTCCCTCTCTCCCTCTCTTCCTCTCAGTGCAATGGAGGATGTTGAGATTCTTGCCAATTGCCTTGTTGTAACTTAGTATGCAGAAAACATTAGGCTCCAGTTACTAATATTTTGTTGTAAGAACATAGTATGGCTCCACTTGTGACTGTGTGAACTAAACATTTCTGACACCGAAAGCGCTGCTTCTGAAGCACGACGCCCGTTCTGAGGTCTTAGGCACCGAATTGACCGATGAGAAAGGCGTAAGCTGTAGACTTTTTCTTGCTTTGCGTTGTAGTGGTGACTGTGCTTTGAAAGGTCCTTTTTGTCTTGAATTTGTTGATGTTATCAAGTCTCACTCTCCGTCCCTCTGTCTCTGTCTTTGTCTCTCTCTCTCTCTCTCTCTCTCTCTCTCTCTCTTTCTGTTTCCCTCTCCTAGTGAGGAAAACTCAACCATCTCCGACATTGGCGTTGACATGCTTCTCAAGGATGGCAAGCTTGATGAGCTGAAGAGCGGTCCGGTCTTCTGGGTGGACAGCGCCGACTCACAGCCATGCATGGGCACTGCTGCCGCCATCATGTGGAAGCTGCGAGCTGAAGGTCATCTCTTCCACTCTGGCCTGCCACACAAGGTGTGTATGTTTGTTTGATCATTGAGAAAATGGAGTTAGGTAACTTTGAAACATGATCGGAGAGAGATGTTGGGGACAGGTTTTTTTTTCATTTTCTTTTGGCTGTTTCTTTATGAGAGGAGCATTTGGCCCATTTCGTCAGTTGATTTACTGTCGTGCTAGTACATGAAGTTAAATGAAAGAGGCATTGACGGGGAGCGTAATCTACCCTGTTGCAATCCCCGGACTGCGTCGCGATCATCTTCTCACCTCCTCTCACATTTGTTAGTACTCCTCACCTCACTTTCGTTGGTCATTTTTTGATTTTGTGGTCGTTAAAACATAGGAGGGGGTTTGATTGGGTTCATTATTCCTCAGAATAGTTTTAACGAGTTGTCTGCATTTTGACAATTTTGCAATAGCTCTTCTCACACAAGGCAGGCAAGTATCCTTTTTTCCTCGAAGCGCTGTTTTTTTTTTCTTTTGTCTTGTTAGGGTATCAACTCCCTTGAGCTTGTTCAGGAGTCTATCAGGTACCTGCAGGACCGCTTCTACAAGGAGTGCCCTCCTCATGAGAAGGAGACGCTCTACCAGTTTGCAACCCCATCCACCATGAAGCCTACCCAGGTGACCAGTTTTCT
>JAOWAR010164131.1:0-10265 GCA_028571005.1 Clathrina lutea
AAACACGATAGCACGTGCTTCTTGCAAATCCAAGCTTTCTGAGGTGATGAACAGCCACTGCCTTCCCACATGACTTCAATATTTCACCAGCCTGTACGATCACTTTTCTCCTCTCCAGTTCATTCTTGCCCTCCATCCTGATGCCTTCACTCCAATCCTAATGGTTTTCAGCCATTTTTCTTGCCATGGCACCATAGATAAAGGAGGCAAAAATCTTTTTACTACAAATCTCCCTTTATTCCTAAATGGGAAGCCAAAAAATGTCTCAATTTTCAGTCACAAGACGGTATCAGTTACTTTATGGCCACGGGGACTATAGCTGGTCAGAGCTGAGGACAATGACTGCTGACTGTAGGGCTAAAAATATCGCAATTACCCAACAGTGCTTGCCAGTGGCTTCAGAGTGCCTAGGAAATTCACGGATTCGGATCGGAGTTGCGGAATGTACGAACGGCCGCAACTCTCATGCCTCATGCCCACGCCATGCCCCACTAGCACACCGTCACTTGGCCTGTTAAAAGCCGGCACTAAAAACAAGCGCGAAAACCAATTTTCAGCAACACGGGCACTCAGTGTGACAGTTTTTGAGCACTCCAACGAGCATTAATCAAAAAAAAAAAAAAAGCACGACGGCAAAATCGATGCTTTTGGTTTTGATGATAGCTTATCATGAAGACTCGTCACGGTAGCAGTGAGCTTCCTCGTGGCAACCGAGGGTGCGTCAGGTATCCGGATTACGAGCGGAACTCACAGGGTTAGTGAAGGGCAGCTACAGCCAATCGTAGTGATAAGCGTTACATGTAAACTACCTGATTTAGGTTTTATTCTGTTCTTGCTCTTCCTCTCCCTTCGGCTTATCATTTTCCAATAATTGAAATTTCTACCAATCGCGGTCGTTGGTTTCGAAATGTAAACGACCTGATATCGGCAATGTGATCTTCTCGAGCCGTAAATCAGCCATAGCAAAACACACAACCGACATGTACAGGCGCCCGGCCCAGGCTCGGGCAGTCAAGTCCCGGCACGTTCGTTAGGTTTACTTCGCAAGTACTCGGGAGTTGACATAAAAAAAAATAATAATAATACAACCGAAATAAAATAAAAAGCGGGGAACGCTAACGGGGGGAAGCTAACGGGGGAAAATGCCGGCACCATTCGGCAGGCCTGAACTGAACTCCACGTCATACCGTGCTGTGCGCCCAGGCAGAATGTGCTGCTTCCTCCGCCCGGCGGTAACTTTGTAGTATAAATAGGGTCACCGGCCAGTCCGGCTGAACTCCGACGACGCACGTGTGAGGGCGTGATGCTGGCTGACGCTTGCGCTGACCCCTCACTATATGACTGGCAGTGCTCAAGACTATGCTAAGAACAGGAAACAGTGCTGGCTATAATAATATCTGATTTAAAAATGTTAAATTAAAAGAGAGCCTGAAGGACAGCGCAAACATAGATCTTTCTGAGGCCACAGCGCCTTTCTTTGGAGGCTCATCACTGGCCGGCCACACTGCAAAGGAATACAAATGAAACAAGAAACAACACTTTTATGCTGGTACCACGTGTGAACTTTTTTGCTAACGCACGGGTGTGAAAATGTGTAAAAAAGGTTGTTAGTGTCTGTAAGTGTGAAGGAGACTGCATGAGTGCCTTCCGTTGTTGAGTGCGTGTGTGTTAAGGGAAAAGGTGCTTGCGCAGTCCTTCTGTGTATTATCCGATTTCAACTTTGAAGGGCTCGAAAAATCCGGTCGCCTACTCGCAAAATGCGACCGGAAAGTTCCGTTTAGCGCGCTTATAGCGACTGCCTTTTCAAATCCAATGGTCACTTTTGCGACCTCCATTTCTTTCCAGCTTCCACTTTGGCGACTTCGGTTTCGCTTATACTTCAACATTTTTCCTCTCCTTCATTATCATTTTCTCTTCTTGTCCGGAACGTGCCGCGAGCAGGTTGGCGTAGACATACAGTAGTAATGGCGGGTAGATCTACATGAATGAACGTGAAACGTGAACGTTTAAGTTCTGCATGTTCATGCATGCGTGACCGGTAGTGTTGCTTTGCCTAGGCCTGACCTGTGTGTGCGTGGCCTGCTTTGCATGCGCTGGTTTCGCCACACGCCAGTACTTGTCAGAGGCGGATGCAAGAGGTGGGGCCACAGAGGAAATTCCAACCAGGTTTCAACCGAGAATCAATCAAGTTTTTTTTTTTTTCTCTTTTTTGCGGTGACTTCAGGGTGAGCCCAGATTACCAGGTAAGTTGTCCAATCCAGCGGCGGCCCGTCGTGGTCTACAACGGTGAATCTAAGGAGGAGGCGCTGGAACGCAAGCCCCACCCCACCCCTGTGTTTGCCTAAAGTACATGTATAATAAAAAGAAAATTCATCGATTGGCTGAGCGCCCGGCGCCCGACGCGGCACCGATCTGCATACACACCGTGCCCTCTAAGGTTCGCAACCCCTTTCCCGCCTCTACCTCTCTAGAGACCAACTGCCTCGACCTCGCTCGCCGAAATGTCAAAGCCCACAAATTTGCCTTTATCTCCCTTTTCTCTTTTGTCCCTCCTTACGAAAAGCACTTGATGTTTGCTAGAGAAACTCGTTTCTGAGGCACGACATTCCGAAAGACAAGAAGTCGATATGACTTGATACTATTATGTCAGATCGCTCAGCTTAGCGAACCTTTCGAACCTTCGGAACACTCGCTCACTCCCTACTTGAAAGCCCTCTGTTCGGATAGATCGGGACTACCCCGCGTAGATTGGACAGTCCTTTAAATGATGGTTTAATTCATTAAGGAAGGGAGAGGTTTTATCCTGGATTGATGGTGAAAAGGAAATTGTTGGCCTCGATGCCACAACTGATAGCGAGCTGAACTGTCAAAATGAAGAGAAAAGGTCAGCCCTCTCTTCCTCGAGCTTTTGGTCAAGCATCTGCAAAAACAAGAAATGTTTCAAACGAAATTTGCTCTGGCGAGTCAAACGAGTTGATCTTGCAGTAGTTGAAAACAAAGCCGAAGGTTTACACTCCGTCTCAGGCCATTGAAATGAAGCGCTGACATTTCCTGGCGTGATGCGCTTGAAAATGCGTTGTCTTTAGCCTTTCCTTTGACGCCATTTGAGCCCTCCCGTCCTCCACCCGAACTGAATGCCTGATCATGACCCAAAGCTAACGTGAGTGGTCGGTGAGTGTCAAAAATCACCAACCACCTTTGCAGGTAACGCATCCACTTACACCATCAGCCTCCGGTAACATTGAATAGCGCCTCAGAGCCACTTGGCGAGTAGGCAAGAATTATTGCTTCCACTTTGGCGACTTGGGTGTAGAACTTACTTCCACCTTTGCTAGTTCAAGCTAAAATATTTTTCGAGCACTGGTCCAATGCAACTCTGGCAAAAAGCTGACTAAACAATAAACTGGTGGACAGGAACTGCGAAAGAAGTCTCTTTGGGAAAGGACGGAAGAATTTTCCAAACAATCACCTATCGGTCAAGAGTGGGAATTTGTTCTGCGATGTGTGCACACGGTGAGCCTTTGTCGTCGAAGAAGAGCTCCGTACTCACCCACGTGAAGTCCGCAAAGCATAGGAAGTCGAAGGACGCCTTTGCCAAATCCAAACTGACGTCCCAGACCTTACTGCACGTTATTCAACAGTATGACGAGAAAAGCCATGCAGTCGGCGAGAGCCTTCCAAAAGACCTGCGGGCATGGCGTCTGGAAGTTGTGGAGGGTATTTTATCAGCTGGAGTTCCGTTGAAAAAGGTTGACTACCTTCGTCACCTTCTTGAGAGAAATTGACGAGCAGTGAGAACTTGGCCCAGCTCATTACACTCATTCTTGAGTATGAGATACAGCAAATTAAGGACCAGCTTAATTATACCCCAGCGGATCGCTCATTCAAGGAGCTCCCACTCATTTTTGACGGAAGCACACTACAACGTGAGGTGAGGCGATTGCTGTCAGTGCTCGCTATGTCGACAAATGGGAAATCAAGCAGAAGCTACTGAGGATCGACATCCTCGCCAAATCAGCGAAGGCAGAAGACTTGGCACAAGTCATCAACGGCTGCATGGTCAACAATTTCTCAACATGACCATTCAGGGCAACCGTGTCCTCCGCTTATCCATGATGGTGCGTCAGTTAATGGAGCAGCTGTGAACCTCTGCGCGTATTCTACCCTCAAACATTGGACATCACCTGTTGGTCTCCGTTGGTGATCAATTTGTGATGACTCCCACACTGGATGTCTTCGGTCAGTGGTGGACCAGCGTGTTTGCCCACAGCTATATTGCCAAGCTACGGTGGAAGGAGCAGACTGGTATATCAATGAAGTCCTTCAGCAAGACCCAGGGGTGGTCACAATGGGAAGTTCTCCACCAAGCTTGCCCTCTGTTTGCAAAGATCATTTTTGTTGAGCCCTTCTTGGACAACAATGAAGATGTTGCCCCAAAGACATGGACCATCTCCATACCATTTTTCAGGATGCAGAGCGAAAGAGGGACCAAAAACTTGAACTTGCAGCTGTGGGCGATGTTGGCCAGTACTTTTTGCGAGCCACGTACAATCTTGAAGGCGATCGGGACCTCTCCTTTTCAGTGCATTTCGAAAGCTTCAGGAGGTAACAAGCGTTTGCACTGCTCAACACTTCTCAAATATCCACGCAGTGGCAAGGAAATTGGTTGAGGAGAACCCAGAAGGGAACACTGAAGGCTTGGAGGAAGTGGCTAAAGATTGTGTGCAGCCAGCTGTTCAGTACTGTCAATCAGCAACAGCTCAACATCAAGCACAGAGCAGCGGTGGACGCATTTAAATATTCACAATACTTTGACCCCTGTGAAGTCAACTCCCTTCGAACAGATGCAGCTGTGATCCATGCTCTTCGTGCCTATCCTTTTTTCGATGAACAGGCTATTGAAAGCCTGCAGGCTGAATTCCCAACATGCCTAGCAGCAGAGAATAGCTACCAGGACCTCAGCAATCTGGAGAAGCTGCACTGGTGGCAAAACCATGAAAACGGACTTCCACACTGGTCCTATGCTGTCAGAAAGATGCTCTTTGCTCAACCATCTTCTGCAGCTGTTTTTTTTTCTTTGCTGAATAATCAGTGCATTCAACGAGCAGCAAGAGGCAGCACTTGCTGACAGTTTGCAAGCGGTTGTAATGCTCCAGTATAACCATCGAAAGTAAACACTTGTGGAGTAAGCTGTGCCTGAATCATATCCACATCTCTGCAAATGTACGCACTCACACCTACCCCCCTTTTTTCTTTCTTGCACCACAACTCACAACCTGCTGAAACCACAGCCTCACATCTTTCAAAACAAAAGCCCTTTTTGCCTTCTCATGTCCCACACACCGTGACCCAGCAACAGCAAACATTCTCACCTAAAGACAAACACTGCCTTCCTTTTCACATGACCACTTCACCTTAGCCACTCACCCGAGTAACAAATGAAAAGCATTAATTGAAAAAGCCTTTCCTGGCATTTTGGCCAGAAAAGCAATTTTGGGGGGCAATTTTGAACTGAATATTAGCATTGCGAAAAGCGATAATTCCTGAAAAAGCAGCATGTTGTCGCAAGGCCTACTGGGTGGCGTGGTGATGGCGCTCCCAAATTGGTGCGAACCTAAATGTACAAACCACGCGAGCACGACGATGCGAGGGGAAGCAAAGTGTTTTCGCAAGTGCATGGCCTTCTCTAAGCGCTAGCTTTCCGCGGCGGTTTCGACTACGGTTTCCACTATTCATTTCTTGCATACCATGTAGGGACTGGAACCCAACTCAGCTGTGCCCAGGACTCAGGAGAAACTGGGGCAAGCAAAAAGGCCCAAGCGTGCGTCGAAGGCTGATATCAACACTCGGGTATTTGTTTGGGGAGACGAGGAAGTCGAGCTTTTGCTCGCTTCCACCTTGGAGTACAAGACGAAGAAAGTTTCGGAAGGCATCGATTGGGAAAGCGTGAAATCGACGTACACGGACATATTTTAGATTTTTTGCGAGAGCAGCCCGCACACGCCACAGGGAATTCCACTGCAGGGAGGCATCGACGAGCGCCATTTCTTTCCATGACAACGGACAGCCCGCTCCTCCGTTTCCCCCGTTTACACGCGAAAAGGATACGTTTCCAAAGTATCTGTTTTTAAAGTTTCCACTTTGGGGAGCGTTTTCAAAAAGACACGGATTGGGGCTACGTTTTCATCGGCCGGGAGCGTTTGCGTGTAAACGAACCGCTAATCTGCATCTAAACAGATATGTTTTCGTTTGAAAACGTAGCCGTGTAAACCCACCCTCAGTCAAACGAACAGATATCGCACTCTACTTCTCAACATTCATCTACAGGATAGGTAATCTTTAAATCGCACTTCAAAACACTCAACACTAAAATATGTTCAAACTATGAGCGAAGCACGGGAGACACGTTTCGACGTACTTGGACCTGGAGAATTTGT
Source organism: Clathrina lutea (assembly GCA_028571005.1). Taxonomy (NCBI): domain Eukaryota; kingdom Metazoa; phylum Porifera; class Calcarea; order Clathrinida; family Clathrinidae; genus Clathrina; species Clathrina lutea. Next base: position 6,438 of record JAOWAR010164131.1, read on the forward strand.
CATGGGCTGGGGTCATGGATACAACTTCTTACTGGACACCAAGCAAAGATGACTGTTTGGTGACATTTTGGCCAGGTTTCAGCCTGAAGAAGGCTGAGCAACATAGCCGAAACGTTGACCGAAAATTGTTCCCTGATGGTCAGTAAGAAGCTGCACTTGGACCTGTGCATGTTTCAGTGACGGCATCATGACTCAGAACGGGAAGTGAAAGAATCAGTGGCTCTGACGACCTTCTGGCATAAACCGCAGCTGACGTATGGAAGGATATCCTCAAAGCTTTCCACCAATTTAGATTCAAAGTAAACAGGATGAGTAAACAGGATGGTAACGAAAGGTATCCTCTTGATTTATGAAGACATTCAGTCATCAGAGTGCAACTAGAACTGAGCATCTCAAAAGTGATCAAGAGTTTTTTTTGGATCGAGCTCAGCAGCTTTTGTTATTTGACAAAGCAGATTGTACCTAGTTAATGAGGGTATAGCTACCTACCTCAGGTGATCTCTGAGCTGAAAACATGAAAACATGGACGAATTGTGGGTGGAAACAGATTGCCACAATTATAATGCTGAGGCCGGGACATGCATCAGAACGCCCAAGGAGCATTTTGCAAGAAGTTCTCCTACTTCTTCTAAACATGAAATGCGATTATCTGCCGCATGTCTTGAGACTGGTTCCATGCAGGTCTGGAGAGGAAGCTGTCTGCATTGCCTGCTCAAAGGGGAATACAGTGTAGCCTCTGCTGTAGAACTGCCTAAAGCATTTTGCATCCATGATCAGTATTAGGAGCAAGCTCAGGCAAAGAGACATGCAGTCCGTTTTTGTCGATGTTTTCCAATCTGGGTGAAGGACGAGAAGGACTCCTCGATGTCAGTAGTGTCTGCAACTGGAGTCAAAGTGAACCCAATTCAGACAGAAAAAAAAAAAGTCTCATGACATGGGCCGTTTGATATTGATCTATCCAAGCTTCGATCACCCACGGAAGCAAAATTGGAAGGCAATTACATGACTTAGTCGAACATGGTAGCACTTACCATGAACCACGTTTTATCGGCTCAGGGCAAAACACCAGATCCTGAGCTTATTGAAAACTTTAGAAGTTCAAGCAGACTCTCCTTTCTGAAGCGCTTGTGGCCAACGTATGAAAGGAGTCATTGCAACGCACCCTACTAATTTACTAGTACAATCATGAAGACAATTTCGCTGAACGGATTGGCGGAATGCTGGGGGGGGGGGGGGGGCACCTTTTGCGCATTGCCCAGGGCAGCACGGTGTTATTCACTTGGGTACTACTTTTTTTCACATAATATGTGCATGAAAACCCTGGAATCCAAACTGCTGTGGTTTGAGAGATATTAGAGATGGGTCGATTATCAATGTCATGCTTCAAAGCACCCAGGGTGCTGACAGACGGTTCATAAATGACATCTCTTCAGCGGAGGGATAGACGGATCGTTGACCAATTCCTCCTAATGTCTGACAAATTGCCACAGCCAATTTTTGGCTTTAATTTATCCATTTACGAGAAAGGTTAAGCTTGCTTGACACGAACATAGGGAAAGAAAGAAAAGAGAAAAAAAAACAAATCATGCCTTCATCTTTCTGTGCATGCACATGCATTACTTAGACGTCTGTGCATGTCACGCCATGTTGTTGGTTTTCTTCATGTTTCAAGCTACCTGAACATTCACTGCTCTGTACGGAACTGAGACCTGCATATTGTGCAGATGTCGGAACAGAATTCAAGTCTCCCGAGTGACAGGTCTTAGTCTAGCAGTCATTAAACCGTTTTGAAAGCCATCAATCATCGTCTGTAGGTTGAAACCAGATGCCAGAATGCAGCATGTGCACACCCATGGAATTTCTGAGCTGCGGCTACCCCAAGGCATTCGCAAAACTCCTCCCTCTTCATCCCAAGTTTAATTTTCATTTTCTTCACTGGTAAATTTTGAGTAACATTCATCATTCGATCGGAGATAAAGCAAGAAAGCACTGAGCCGGGACACGGCTCATCTGCATTAGCAAGCAGCAGCGAAAGGCTCGAGAAGATTGAGCCCAAAGACAAAACAGTGAAACGAAATGAGAGAGTGAAAGAAAGAATACTGTCACACAACACTCAAATTTTTGGACAAACCTTCAGGCATGAAAATGCCCTTCAACTGATAAAATTCTACTGAAACCTAACATTTGCAACAATCGAGTGATCATAATATAGGAACAAAAGAAAAAAGGACATCAAAAAGGAGTGATAACAAAGGCGGAAGACACGCGGCGGCCATTTCTATCGGACTGTCTCAGTGCATGGGCTCGGTGACGTGAGGGACAGGGCATTGTTCTGATGAAAGGAGGAAACGGTAGATCACACTTGCAATGGCTCCACCGAACAGTGGTCCAAAGATATAGATCCACTGCGCTTTCCAGAAATCGTACCAGTACAAATGGCTGCTGACTGACGAGTAAATGTCGGAGTGTTTGTCCAGCGCGTTCAGGGAGATGAAAGCTGGACCGAAGCTGCGTGCTGGGTTCATGGAACCGCCAGTGAGACGTCCGCTGCACATAACGAAACGGAGAGGTGTGTGGAGAGAAAGAGAGAGACAGAGACAAAGGGGAGAAGGAGGAGGAGGATTCTCATCATGACCATTCAGATGTGACAAAAGCTTGTAATCCTAGACTGGTTCCATTTGCCCAACGTAGCGTCGCAACTAAGTATTGCTGTGCCCGTTGTACTCAATGACTTTCTTCTCATTTCACATGGTCAACTCTATCGTCATGCCAACGAAATCTTTTGCAAATTATTTACGCTTTCTCTTCAATTTTCCCATTTGCCAAACGTAGCGCCGCAACTAAGTATCGCTGTGCCCGTTGTACTCAACGACTTTCTTCTCATTTCACATAGTCAATGCTATCATCATGCCAACCAAGTTATTTTGCAAATTATTTATGCTTTCTCTTCAATTTTCCCACATGTAGAAAAGAGAGAGAATGGAGCAAAGTGTCTAGTTATTTCAAAGGGGCAAAGGTAGGGCGAATAGACTTGTCAACAGAAATGACAAGGAAGTATTAACAGAAAAAAGGGAAACAAAGGATTGATTGAAATAGATGCTTCTCAGCGTTTATGTCAAAGCTCCATGGTCATTATTGCAAAGGAATGTTCGCCTATACGCAACTAAAGCCACAAGCAACAGGATGCATCTTCCAACGGGTCACATTGTCAAGCAAAGTAAGTTCCCCCGTCAGAATTAGCGCAAACCTGCACAATACTGTGCCACCAAAGAGGCGCCAAAAGGAGGTCGAACAGGATTTGACCTTTTCCTATACGCTGCTGAAATGATATGAGGTGTGAAATGGTCGGCAGGAATCGGACATGCATTTCCCTTACCGAGCTTAGGTTGAGCGCGTTGAGAAACCTTTACTGCCAGATATTTAGGTATAGTTTATTCTTTGGCAACATAACCCAGTGTAGGCCTCCTTGGAAGATTAAACCATGGCATGCATTACAGCGGGCGTTACTTACGTGGCTAGGATGCCGGCAGCCACTGCCATGCCGATACAGAATGGAGTCAGGGCTTTGGGGCCTTTCGGGTCAACAGCGGCCACATGAACGGTGAGGACAAGCACGCATGTGGTGAACATTTCGACCACAAATGCTTGACCGTTGTAGATGAACTCTGATCCAAGCGTGTTGTGAGTTCCGTACTTGATGCCATATAGATCGTTGCTCAAACCCTACAGGAAAAGAAACTGGTACCTCTTAGAAAGAGAGGGGTGTGTGGGGGGGGGGGGGGGGGGGGGGGAGAGGGGGACCAGAAAAGAGGAGAGGAGACAACAAAA
>JAOWAR010164153.1:0-10262 GCA_028571005.1 Clathrina lutea
CAACCCTGGCAAACATCTGCGTGCCAGATGGCCGTGCGGCGAGCGTCGTACTGAGAGGTGCACACATGATTTCGCGGGCGCGCAGTTCCCGGATCGTAAAGTTCGCCCTGGCCAGTCAAACATTTCGATATGCAAACCAGGCAATAGGTCATGATTTATGACACATTTATCACAAACCAGGCAAAGGTCAGTTCTTGCAAATGTGCATGTGAAAAAGGGAAATTGTAATGGACATAACTAACGTATAGAGAAGACATCAGTTCTGTCAAAATAATTGTTTTTGTACAAGGAGGAATTACAAGCCATTGCAAGTGGGGCGGAGGGAGAATACTGAATGTTGGCAGGCGGAGAAGAGTACTAGTAGTCTGTGAGATTGCAGAGGAGTCACCCTGTCGTTACAAATATGATCTATATTCCTCTGGGCTGCGGGGGAGAGTTGCCCGAGAAAGGCTGGTGAAACAGCAGCATGTAGGACGAGATAGACCCATGCCCATAATGGGTCTATGCCACTTGTCGCATGCTGGGTGAAAACTGAAGATAATTCCACGGCTCGAAGCTTCGACCAGATGACGTCAGCCTATTTCAAATCAAATTTTTTCTCGCAAGCTCGCAATCGCTCTTCGCGTCAGGCTACATGTATATCCAATTTCGCCAACTCTACAGCTGCAAGCTCGCTCGAACTAGACTGAACCTGATGAGAGCTACCTGTATGGAGGAGCGGACCGCAGCTTTAAGGTGCAAGGAAACGGATAGGGGAAGTGTGTATTCCGCATGAGCGGGAGAGCCGTGGATACAGGAAGAGTTCGAACATTTTCCGCATATCAGGTAGATTTTAATGACTGGGCCACAGGGAGATGGAAACGACATGGCAGTCAAGGCAAAAAAAATCGCACTGCTCAGGAAAGCTTTCAACTTGTGTCTTGCTCTTGATGCTCAAACTAATACTGCTCAGACATAATCTCGCTCTTTGTGATGGCACCCGTGGCGGGAAAGACTACCTCAGTTCTAGTTTCATGGCGATCACTGTTGTGTGGCTCGATAAGTGCTAGTACTCACCTGAGGGGCTACGCCAGACCCTGGGTTTGACTGAAAAGGCAATTTGCGACGTCCGCTCTGTTTACCTCTCTGTCCCAGAATATCTGATAAGCTCTTCCTCAATACAGCCTGTCTGAACAGGCCAGGTGCAGGGTGTACCGGTGGGTGAACTAACAACAAGAAGCTAAACTCACGCTACTTCACTGCATTAAAATGACGTCATTACCAAACCTCTCCTATTCCTTAGTAAGGGTTTTTTGCCCTCAGCTGGCGATGGTCAGAACTAGCAGCCTCTCAGAACATGTACAGGAGTTTACCTGTGCGGTCAGATAGAGAACAGTACAGTAGTTAAAAGATTCTTGACAGACCTGAGTAACCGACCAAACAAGCTCATACAATTCTGTTTGAGAAAAGGCATACCACACATACTCAAAACAGTTCAGCTAGAGGTACCGTTACATACTGGAGATGGGCTACGCGGGCGTGCTCTCTGGCCGCTTGGCGAGACACGAAAACTTGAATGCATCCAGGTGCGGTGCAGCGGAACAGGCTCTCCGTCTTGACAGGTCTACAGCACGACGAGAAAATGTCCACAACACCGCCCGTAGCGCTAGCTCCAGAATTCTGTAACGAATGACAGCATTTTCTGATGTTATACATGTAGAGCGTGCGGCAGTCAGTTTGAGAAAGACGCACCCGCCAGCGTTTGGTCGCCAGCTGCAATACGTGCTACAAAGTTTCCAGAGATCGGAATATTGCAACAGTGTTGCCCCAACTTCGTTCACCTTGCCGGGGCTTTGGCGGTCGTGATAGCACTACGAGCGACTATGTGTACATCATGAAGACGTGGGTTATATCAAGCGCGTTCACGAAAGCAATTCGACACTAGTGCTGAAGATGATTATAATGCTATCAGGTTGCAGGGTTTCGAAAGGCAATCCCAGACCTGCTGGATCGCTTTCACTATAAAAAGAAAAGGCCTGAATTATAGGGTGTACGCTTACAGCAATAAATATAAAATGTCTGGCAGTAGAGAAAACGTTTCGCAGGCAGGAAAACCAGATCTAGACGAACACATCTTTTTCCATCTTTTTCCTCATTGCATTTAAGAGGGACACACGATAATCAGGCACATCTTTACATGTGTGGGATTCGAAGGCGATCGCAAAACATGATGAGCAATCAAATTTAAGTGCAGAGAGGAGGTTGATCTTCACAGCGTAAACAAGTTAAAGTGGCTATATTTTCATTTCGCACATGCAGAAGAGCAGCTGGAAAAGCACGAACGTCAAACGACCAAGAAAACTCACCCCCAAGCTGTTACTGTTCGCGGTCGGTACGGGAGGGCTCTCCGCTGGTGAGTCTTGTACAGCCAGCGCAGCACCCGGAGATGCTGTGGATGCGTAGCAGTTGCTTGCGGCTCGCGACGGAACGACCGGCCTGCGAGCTTCTCCGGCCGAGAAGTGGACCTGCGACGGTGAGGACGTAGCGCCGGTTCGACATGTGCCGGCTGCGGCGGAAACCGAGGCTGAATCGGGCGCTAGAGGCAGCGAGTGCAACGGCAGGTGTGTTACCGCCGCCAGTTGACCTGTACATGGAGATCAGAGAAGAGAAATGGACAAAGTAACTTTGGTGGACAGCGAATCTTGACCCTCTCCGAACGTGATCAAGGCATAAGCGGGTATCACACAGGGCCGTTCAGACGACTTCTTTTACATGACACATGTGACACGTCACATGGTGCGGCAATGTCTGAACATGCAGTTACTAGACTGAATTGAGTAACCGCGACTGTTGAAAGGTCCCGATGTAACGAGCTTGTAGTCCATATGACAAGGGAACGAGAGGGGTCTATGCTTTACCCGATCCAATCAGCGGTCCAGAAGCAGGACCTGTCCAGTACATGACGCGATCGAAGCGCCTACGACGCGACTGAATAATTCAGAGCAGTTACGAGCTTTGCCCGATCTTCTCTTCGCAAGACTCGGCGAAACAGTCGCGATTGATTTTAATTGCCTGGTCCAGCGTGCCGCCAAAAAATAATTAGCCCAGATCGCAAAATACAAGCGCACTTGTACAACTGCCATCTTGCGAATTTGCCTCTACTGACGAGCCCCGGTGCGTCATTCTTCTTCCTGCGCCTGATATGCTATGAAGCGCAATCAAAATGCAACGTGTTTCGTTCTTCTTTTTTTTTTTTTAATCGCCAGTGTTCGATTGTTCGACGTGTTGGTGCCCCTCCGGTTCGATCCAGCTCGGCTATTCAAGCTGCCCGCTGAAGCGACGCATGCTTGGACAATGACCGCGTCGCAACTTCCGTTCTCAATGCCTATCCCGAGGCTGGGCGAATGACCACCACACGCAACGTGAATCAATCACTGACGGACACTAAATCTGCAATGAGTCCTCGAAAGGGCATATCATACTATTTCGGGACCTTCATCGCTGAAGCAGCTCTGCACAGACCACCGCAAAAAGGAGGTCTTGGAACAAGTAGGTCAGAATCTGCGACATAGTGGACACTTTTTTGAAAGTGGACAAGGCTGGTCAGCACAGTGATCACGCGCATCAGCCCATTTGGTAGTGATGACATGCAAACGTTATTTTGGCATTCGCCTAAATGCAGCAACGGAGGAGAAACATTGTTCCGGCTAGATCTTATCTCAGCGCAGCTGGCCGTTTTTGAATAAGCAAGCTTGAAAAAAGACACAATTGCGCGCACCAGCCTTCAGGAACTTGCATACAGGAACGCTTTTGGTAATGATGTTTTCAGTCTGTTCAATTTGATCAAATGCATTTTGCCTCTGAAAATTCCCTTGTATTCAACTAAGTTTTCATACCCGACCTTCCCCAGTGAGGAGCTCTTGATTAAACACTACCCTCAAGTACACATCATGTCGCTCTGCAACCGGGTTTGTCTGCACGGAGAGTTGGAGAAAGGATGCACAAGAGAGGTGATTAAAAAAAAAAAAGAAAAGCCATCTCAGTCTCGACACGCTCCGACTTCCATACGGCAGCGGCTGCCGATTCAATCCGCTTCTCCGAGCCCGGCTGTGCCGCGCGGCGGAGGAAGCGATGCGCTGGGGCCTCGCAGTCTCCACTGCTCCGGAGACTGGCGAGCTGGCACATCAGGGCGACGGTCGAGATGATCAAGATACTGAAATGTCCGCAGGTACTCGACAAACAACGAACGGAGACAAACGCAGACCAAAAACAGAAAGAAAAAAAAGAAAGAAAACTCACCGTTCTTGTCGGACGGTGGACTGCAGTCGTTCGCTTGGTTCGCTGCCATATTGACCAGTATGGCGGCCGCAGCCTGTTCCTCGTCAACGGCCTGGTCTGAAAGAAGCTCTGTTGTGGCAGGACCGAGCGGGATGAAGGACAGGGGCAATGCTCCGAAACTGAAGACACAGGACACAAGCAGTCAGCCAACTTATATCCAGCAGTTCTTGTGAAGGATTTCAGTCACGCTTGGGCAACTGGCGGCAAGCTGGGTGACCGGAGAGGGGGGACAAATTTGAGGCAAGCCGGGTCAGACGGGAGGTATCGGTGCAAGATCGCCGTCTGATTAACATGAGCTAACCTAGGCCTACGTGGTGTGGCTAGCGGGGCGACCCCACCTACCTCACAGCGACGTTCAGTAGAACGCGGTTTTCAGCCATTCAAACACATGCTCTGCACTCACTCCAGACCGTCGCCGACACGCGGATGCCCGCCGACAACACAACCGCTTGCAAGACCTCCGATCAAATTGCACCCGAGCAGGCCAGTGGTCTCTTCTCTACTCGCGGTTAGAAAAACGCGAAATGACGACAAGGCAAGCTTAGGCGTGAGCGGATAGCAGTCGTGCGCTTTCTGTTCGCCATCAGTTGAAAAAAATAAAATAAAATAAACTAAAAAGGAGAAAGTTCGCGGAAACTTGGCCCGATTGGTCTTCCGTTTGCCCCCGTGCCCGTTTCAGGAAAGCGTAGCCTTCGATTCTCGATAAATGCAGTATTAATCGACATAACGACCTAAACAGGGTGCGTTCACCTGCCAGAGCCAACTGCCTGCTGGTCAGTACACCGGGCGTTCGTCCGCTTGCCGCAAAGAGAGCCGACCGAACCAAATCGATCGAGGGCGAAACGTTACACGCTCTCGCCATGCAGACTGCACAAGTGTAGTTGAACTCACCTTTGATTGTTCCCACCAATGGCCGTCTTCGGCAACTTGGCGTTTCCCTCTCTCCGTTCGCTCGCGCCAGCAAACACTCTGTGTTCCGGGAGCAGAGAGAAAAAGCCGGCGTCGAAACCGACGCCGGTCGAAGCGCCGTTCTCCCGACAAACACCACTGCCATTCCTCCGGACAACGCCGTCCGTCACTGCCGAACGAAACGAGCTTGTGCCGTCGTCTTCACCGTTCGATTGGCGGACGGGGCTCGTCGTCCCACCTAGCAAGCCGTTCGCTTGCAAGCTCCTGCCTTTCTCGTCGCCGTTCCTCGCACCGGAGAGTGCGGCCTGTTCCGGCCGCAACTGCCGTGCACACTCCGGCTGTTCGACTCCACACGTCTCCCCAGCAAAGCCTGACGGTACGTCGCCCGTCCGCAGAATTTCGTCGACGTCCAGTGAGGTCAGTGCCTGCTTCTTATTCGTTTCTCCTGGTTGCTTGATAACTTCCATTCGTTCGAAGTAAAATAAAGCTACCGAATTCCACCGAGACGTCGGCTTGTCTTCCCGGCAAATCGAACAACGAGGTGGCACTTCCAGTGTGAACAAACTGGCAACAGAGGCGAAAAGAAGACGAAGGGAGCTCCGTCTCGAACGCAAGCGAAGACGGGAACACAAAAACAGCTTCAGTGTTCGCAAAGAGCACGACCGATCTGACCGGCGAGGCTTTCCATGCAAAGGCTGAGAAAAAACCGGACGCGATTTCAGCTCTCTTCCCCCGTTGTCAACGCTGTCAGAGGCCGAGGCAAACCACGGGGATGCTCAGCGAGTATGCGAGGGCGACAGCTGACAGTGAGAAGTGTTGGCGCGTGTTGCCCGACTGTTGCCGGCGAATTTCCCCTCGCCTGGCGTGACTCGCCTGCACTACATCGAGTGCACGTGACCCGACCGACGGGAAACATTGTTTCTATGCGCATGGTCAACCGAGCATGCGCATATGCGCATATAACGCAAGGCTGTCTGTGCCATGCATCGTCGATGTCACGAACAGCCATAACATTTCGTGCCATAAATCATGGCTGTCTTTTGTGATAAAAAGTCAAATTTTATGGCAATGAACAGGCCTGAGAAGGTAAGGCGAATCTGATGAAAGTAAAATCCTTCGATAAGCGCTATTCTAATCGACATGATTTTCTAGACGAAGACCCCGTCCTGATGCTTGAAAGGGAGAGGGTCGTTGCCCTTTTAGAATGTTTCATATGCGCATTGCACCAACGTCCGGGCGTGGAAAGGCCACAGCTGGTTCACAGCGAAACAAAACTGCAACAATTACGCTCGCAACTTGTACAAACGAGTCACAACACCAAGGCAGTCGAGGGGGCCAACGTCGACTCGCGGATGTGAAGTGCAGCGGAATGAGGTCGAAGGAGCTGTCCTGAAGCGACGCTTCGTTTCGAGATCAGCGCAGAGTTATTTTTTTTCTCTCTCTTCCACTTCAGAGTTGACTTCTTGTCCGAGACTGTCTGGCCGTCTGGGAACGTGACCTATATCCGACCATGATCTACGAATAATACCGCAATGACAATGTTTTGAAATATTAACCCCATGACAGAAGTGGGTGCACGATGAAAGTATAGCTTGGCCTCGGACTAGATATGTGTGGCTACCGCCATGAACTATTGTAGATTCTCCTCGCTTGCTTTAACCTGGCAATTGCGACGGTGTTAGTACGTGGCATGCGACTGGACGGTTATATTCCATTTTCACAGGGGCAGACGCGTTGAAATCTGCCGAGTAATCATGATCATATCAGTATCCGCAGAATACATTCACACTCTTCCCGGGAAACACTTGGTCAGTCTAGATCTCGACATGCGCCAATTTCTTGTCCGTCTCATCTCATGGTATGTCTAATTCTCCCCCGGGTAAGAGCGGAGTTTCGACTGTCGAGCAAGGCTACAGCACGGCCAGTAACTCACAGTAACCAAGTCAGCGCTTCAGGTGAAATAGAAAGAAGTCGCCACCAGTTTCGGACCATTCGACAGGCTCGATTCAGACAGTGTTGTTTAGTCCACTATGGCGTCATTCTCCAGATCAAGTCAGCACAAAGCTCAACTTATTTTGTTTTGAAAAAGGGGAGGGTCTAGGCGAGGCTTGGAGCTCTAAATCTGCGTGTAAGAAAATCTGCCAGCAAAACAATCGTTCGGCTTTCTCCGCGCTAAAAAGCTCAGACTACTGTGCAAGGCAGAGGGGTCGGAAGTTGATGCGTTTATTCCTGTGACAGCTTGCACTGATTGCTTGTTAAGCTAACTACATCAACCATGGTGAGTCATCCCAAAATCGTAATGAAAGGCCAGCTGCAGCTTTTACGCGATGTTGCAAACTGTCGACAGCTGGACTGATTTTTTGTTTACCCAGCTGGCCCGAAGCTTTTTCTTTTACAAGGGACGGCACAATTGCAAACCAAAGAAAGTTCAATTACTTGAGATTAACACCATGACACATTCATGTACAAACAGACGCTCACCTTGACCAGGTCTGTTCAACATCAGACTTCGTTTGCGCAAGTTCAACCAATCACCTAGTCGGCGCTACCACGCTGCCTGTTGATCAACCCATGCTGATGTCGTCGTAGCTTTGCGTTCGCCTGATTTTGTATGCATTGGCTAAGGGCTTTAAAGTTTAAACCGCCCTACCCTAATTGAAAAGAAGATGTACCATTGTCTCTTTCAGGCGAGCATTATGGCGTACATTCTGCCAAAGTCATGACAACACTTTCAAACCAATTCCCAATTTAGCGAAAAAAAAAAAACAGAATGACGAATATAAGAAAAAATTTTGCTCACGGCTTAATTGGTTGTATTTGGCATTTTGTAAAACATGGTCAAAATTCTTCCGGTGACAGCACCAATTTTCATCCACTCACGTGCCTGTGCACGACTCGTCCGAAAACCCCAGGAAACGACATACATGTAATTATACGACTACGTAGTCGTATAATCATACCCTGGCCAGAAAGGAACACTTCAAAATGCATAAGGTACATTAATCATGCAACGTAATCCTGTCATACAGCCTCGTGTGAAATGGACTTTGAACTATAAGGACGGCGGTTGCAATTGGCGTGGCTGGCAGTGATTCGAGCACGCGCGTATGCGGGCGAACCGCTGTCGAGTAATTTGAAGCTCGATTAATCGAAATCAAACTATATGAACAGAGCAGGGTATTTCAGAAAATAATTACAGGTGCGCTTTGTTTGGGGTAGCATTTACGCCAGCCGCCTATGATATGGTCCTTTTGAAAAAAGAAAGAAGCTACTGAATTGGCCGCAATGTCGCACGGAACTGAATTCCAGTGCGGCGTTTTGAAAAAGGCGACCTTGAAAGGAAATTTACAGACACTTTCGGAGCTCTCCTCCCTTCAATTTTCTTCTTGCGTGTAAGCATGTTGACGTGGGAGAAGCTCTAGTTTCCGGAAAAGTCAGCGTGGGGACTAGTACTTCCTTTCGTAAGCAGGAAAGTGCGAAAGTCGGACCAATTCCCCTATAATTTATCGATGCCCGATCGTGCTTCGCACTGCTTGGTTTTCCGGGTACATTTCACGCGGTAGGACGCGTTTAAACAATAAACATATGCACAATCCAGAACTAATGCATTGCCATTCTTTTCATCTGGCAAGGGCAGGCCACAGTCAAGCCACGGGAATTCCCCGGCCTGGAGTCTGCGGGAAGACGAGCTCTATCTCTCTCCAAAGCATGTATGGTGACTGACGTATGCTCCTCCATGTTGAAGTTTGTTGAATGTGGTGTTCAGTGACTAAACACTTCGTTGAACAAATGATTTTGTCCATTGCCCTGCGTATCCGATAAAGTTTGGAGAGTGCCTTTATGATCAACGAGCCGCTAAACAGTAAAAGTCCCTCGAATCTCGGTGATGAGTATACGCCAGTGGTGCCGAGGGAGCTACATACATAGCGACCGACTTGCAACAAACTACACTGCCTATTAGAATTCCTGACGGACAAGAAAAAAAGCGGATTGATGTTATGCCATGGCCCATGGCGCTAGATTTGCGGAGACTATGGACGTGCGCGGCCGCACAAAACAAGAGTGATTGTTAAAATTGACCTTCGACTGCAGCTCGAACTTCTAAGGTGCATTTACACCTGTCCGGAAGCGTTTTTTCCTCTATTTTCTGCGGTCAAGAACATCCGGGTGTGGGAGGTCTAGACGTATGCACGGCAAACATTTTCGGCCGCTTGCACGTGTCCAGAAACATCGATCCGGTTGCTTCGCGTTTCTATTGGTTGTTGCCGGGCAACATCAGGAGCGCGAAATTCAATCATGTGCTTGTAGAAGAATGACCTTTCTTCTGTGCATGAGGCAGGTGGTAGTTTCCCTCTACGTCTTCCAGCTAGCCGCTTCGATCAACGTGAGAGTTGCTTGCAATATCCTCCGCGCTCAAGGACACAAGGAAGGCGTTGGTGAGGATTTCAATCTGCCGTGAAAAACGCACTTCAGCCTGTCATCACACACCGGTCAGGTTGACCTAGGTCGACAGCAAAGACGAAAGTAAGGCCGCCCGAAAGTACAGTATGCCCGGCGTTGATGATCCATTTCGGAGGAAGAAGCTCCCAAAGAGGCCGAAAAAACAACACTTCAGACTTGTCACTCTTCAGCCGGTTTCCGCCTTCGCGCTTTGGTGGGAGACGACTCAGTCAGAGGAATTTGTTTGTTTTGGCCATTGCACAAGGGTGCAGCTGTGTTGATACACCCCACGCCTGGCCTTTCATCGCACCTCCAGGATAACAGCTCAGACGAGCCTCAACATGCACGCGCGCTGCATGTAGTCAGTCCGACGTCGACCAGTCTCGAAAACCAATGCATCGAGTTTCCGGTGCGTGTGTGCGTGCGTGTGTGTGTGTGTGTGTGTGTGTGTGTGTGTGTGTGTGTGTGCATGTGTGTATGTATGTGTGCGTGTTGTTTGTGCGTGGGTGTGTGTGTGCCTATTTCTTTAATGTGGGTATATATGTAAACTCCATGTCTTTGAACAACAGGAAATTAGTCAATTCTGGAAAGCTTCA
>JAOWAR010164164.1:0-10262 GCA_028571005.1 Clathrina lutea
AGGAAAAGGTAAAGAACAGGGTGGGTGGGAGGGAGACTCAACGTGCAAGTTGACTGGACATGACTGGAAGAAGTGTTGACGTTGCCGAGCAAATATCCACAAAGTAGCGCGTGTGTACCACAGTCAGCGAGGACCAGCGTATCGCCTCTCTCGCTTCGCTCAGCACAAGTTCTAGGCCTCGTGACTTTAGCGCTTGCCCCCCCCCCCCCACACACACACACAGATCAATATCGACACTAAAAGAGATCGATTACCAAGCCTGTACGCAAGTGAGGAAAGGCAGAGAGCGCCAGCACTGGTAGCATTTGAAGTTCCGCTGGAAGTTGCAATGCTTCCCAGCACACAAATCTTTCAGGGCTCCGACTAGCTAAGGGAAATGTTTGGTTTGAAAAGGTCTAGTCTAGCTACGTATTAACATGGGCCAGATCAGCCTAGGTTTTGTTGGGCCAGAGAGGATCCATAGACTATGCATCTGTACATATGAAGCAAAGAATGAAGCCTGTCCTTGTTGAGCAACAGGAAAGCGAAGTCAGCAATTACACACAACGCAGGCTCTGGAAGCTGCATGCAAACTGATCCTATTTCAATATGCGAATTAGCTCTGCGCTCTTTGCCAAGAAGAGTGAATGTTCCGTGGATGTGACGAAGTTGGGACTTTTGTGGCTATTTTTTAAGGCTCAGAAGCTTCCCGTTCGCCAATCCAGCAGCCTCAAGCAAGATCACACCGTGCTTAAAGTCCCCCAATAACTCTTAGAACCCGAAGACGAGGTAAAGCTCCATATCCCTTCCCCTAGAGGGAAAGGAGAGCAAGGTTTTTTTTTTAATCAAGCAAGCTTCTGGAGAATTAGGCCTAGAAGCAGAAACTATTTGATCTGAATGACCTGTGACAGACAGAAAGACAGGCAGACGAACAGACAGACACACACACGCCAAAACAGCTGTGTGGAACTATCTCCAGTCCATACGGGCCTGACAGTGGCAATAATAAGGTGGTAACATAGATGTGAACACACTCCAGTGGAACACTGAAAAAGAAAGAAGGTTTACCCTGGTCAAAGATATCACGGAAAGACAAAGAGCACGCGTAAAGACCGGTAGCGAAAAAAAGTAGGTCAAGTATGTCATTTCTTTGCATTGCTGGTAATGAAGAAAAAAAAGAGGCAGTTTGTCTACTTTCCACCAGTTGCATCACCATACCTTTACACCTTGTGCCATTAGTTCTTCCATCACCAGTGTAACCCCTTAAGCACGAGCAAGAGAAGCTTCCCGGGTAGTTTCTGCAAACACCTCCACCAGCAGTGGTAACACAATCGTGTCTGCCCTCTGTGCATTCATCCACATCTAAAATGCGAGAAATACAATATATCGTAACTGCAATGCTTATAAAACCTGTAAAATTGAGTATAACATAAATACAAAAAACAAATAGAGAAAAGTATAATACACTAAAGACACCTTCCTGGCCGTTTTCACTCGTTTTGACGGGTGGATGACTTCTGAAAGGTCGGTCCATTCTACGTACTACAGACCTTTAATTGTGCAGCCAACAGATATGAGATTGTGACGGCATTTCGAGACTGACATATTCTGTTCAAGTTCAGGGGCTTGGGCGGCTGGTGTTGACTTTTCTTTGCCAGAATAGAAGGCCCTCCATCGTAAATCGAGCTGTTTCAAGGACACAGTTAATCAATGAATGTAGCAATAGGAGAAAGATAGGAGACAAGTAAAGGCTTTGAGAAGAGAAGTTCCGAATGGCGTTAAAAGAAAATGGCCAATAGGTTGAAAAGGTGCATAGATGTGTGCCAAACATGGAACCAAGCACATGTCAAAGCCAAATTTACATGTCAACAAGAAAAATAGAAGCGTTTGATGTACCAAAAAGTGTTCCTTTTTTTCTTACTATTCCATCGTCTGTCCACAGCAGTCAGTATTTCAACCGATTGGCTTGTAGCACACCAAAAAATTAAACGGCGGTCAGACTTTATACAATAGTTGTTAAATCGATCTTACTGCTTTAGTTTCTACGACTGGAAGTCTTTCTAGATCATGATTTGGAAAAAGTCAGCCAGAGGGAGAGGCAAAAACAGGAAGGGTTTTGTATCTCTACCTCAAGTTTCTCTAATGTATCCACTAGCGTCATCATCATACCTCTACACCCTCTGCCATTAGTACTTCCATCGCCAACGTAGGCACTTAAGCACGAGCAAGAGAAGCTTCCCGGGTTGTTCGTGCAGAGACCACCATCACCGTTCGCAACACAAGTGTGTCCCCCCTCTGTGCATTCATCTATATCTAAAAAGTCAAAATCAAAAATAACATAACTGCAAAACTTCCAAAACCTGTGAGAATGAAGTAGAAATACAGAAAAGAAACATATACTGAACACCTCTTCCTGGTTGCTCCACTTGCTCGCATGGCCATGTCCCATGAATAACCTGCGGCCGCTTTTTTTCTTTTGCCGAAATCACGACCTTTCTCTTTTCTCGAGATCTCAATCCAGAACAAACATCACAAAATGTTTCTTCTCGCCTTATTTTCATGAGAACGACAGGCGACAGAGGAGGCAAGCCATTTTACGCAGATCTGGGACAGCATACCTGACATTATTGCTTCTATGTACATTTCCTGTCAATGGAAGCGTTCTCAATACCCGTCAAGGACAGGCGCATAACCAAAACAGTGGACAGTGGGGGTGAGGGTTTGCGATCGCACCCAGCGCATACCCTTGGGTGCGCACTCGGAGGACTATGCTTGCTGATCTTCCGGCAGTTCAATGTAAGTGGCTGCTTCCCTTAACCAACTACACTTCCTCAAACGCAACAGGTTATCTTGCGAAGCAGTTTTAAGGATTCCCTAGAACATCGTTGACAAGCAAAACTCAGAAAACGACCATAACATGTGCGACTGCAGCGTCACATGAGCAAGACTAGAAAGATGGTGGTGCTACCTTTGACCTCATAAACCACATTCTCCCCTCTTCTTAATAACGATACTGTGCGCTTGAGTAACCAAGTGATAACGAGAACTCATCAATTAACTAAACAACATGGTCCCTCAAGTATCATGGCGGGTGACTCTCCCTTGTAGATCTGCGTAACGTGTCACCATAGAAACTTCCTCCCCTCACTGACTTTTGCCTGGACTTGTCACAACATGCTCAATGACTGGTGGAGGAACAGTTTCCTCAGCTCCAGTTCCTTCTCGTCTTTGAAATGCTCCAACATCTTCACATTCCTTATCAGAACACCATCCTGGTTCGCGACTGCGATTTGGTCACCTTCGTTAACACCACAGAGTGGGGTCAGGACTGGAGTAGTCCACTAACACCAAAAGTGATTCTCCTGTCGCAGCCAGACCCATCAGATAATCTCCCAGTTCCTGTCATGGTCTTGTCAGGCCATCAACCTCCCTGTCTATGTCGGGCCAGCAAACGTTGCTCCATAACTGCTCTTTGAATTTCACCACACCTTGATGTCCTTCATGCGCCAAGTTGAGCACCCGGGACCGTACAGCGGAGTGTCTACTTAGACGAGAACCTCACAGTATCAGCTTGCCAATGCTAGTAAGCCCAAGTCGTACGTTCTTGTATCCTGGGGGTAGATCTTGTCAGTTGTCATTTTTCAGACGGCAACGTATTTGTAGAAAAGCGATATAAATGGCGATTGCATACTTTACGCACCTTGCCGGGCGCGTAGCTCAAAAAACCGCTCGTATATGCTGGAATTGAACCGTGGTGATGTCGGGCAAGGTTTTACGGTCTTGTGGTTGTTTCTGTAGGCGAGAAAAGCGGCCAGGTCTTTAAACTCTTCAAACGCCATGGTTAGTTTCCAACAAGATCGAGGGCGCTGACACGCTGTTTAAAAGATTGCCGCAGGTTTCTGTTCATCTTCTTATGTTTGTACATGTACAAGCGGGCAGAGATGAGCAGGGGACGGGACTGTCAGTTTCTTCTGTTGTGCGCTGGTCGAGTGCCAGCCGGAGAAAAGGAGGATGTTCGCTACATTCTGCGCGGGAGAGCGGGAGCGCCGGACGTGCGAGTCTCGCCTGAGCTTCGAGTTCGCAGAAAGTGGCGTCTTTCTGACGACTTTGAGGCTGTAATCGAGTGCAGAGTGGAGGAGGAAGAGCACGGTCCGCTATTTTTTTGGCGAAGCAACAGTCGGTGACAACAGCCCCTCTGTTGGTGTGCGCAGCTTTTCCTGTACGGCTGTGGCAAATGAATTGCTGCAACGTCTGTCATCAACGATGCACAATCCAGAAGGACGGCGCACAATTCAGCGGGGTAATGGATCATGTATCTTTGGGCTTCGTAGCGCCAGCATTCTGCAGTAAGTTTTGTTGCTACCCCCTCCCTCTCACACTCTCTGACTCTCTCTGACTCTCTCTCTCTCTCTCTCCCTCTCTTTCTCTCTCTCTCTCTATCTCCCTCTCCCTCCCGGCCCGTTTGCCATTTTCTCCGGCCGCACATTGGCCGCTAATGCGTGGCCTTTTGTCACGCGCTCCAACTATTTTTTCTAGCCCGCCGGTCAGCCCTTCACATCGCCCGGGCTGAATCGTCGTGTTTGTCTAGTTTTAAAGTTTACTTGTCATAATTGCTCATGTGTGTACATGTATTGCCAAGAAACATAACAGCCCGTCATTGCTTGGATGTCACACAAAAATTGCGTGCTTTGAAGAATGCTCCAAATGTACATGTGCTGACAACAAACAATTAGAAAGCAAAACACTGCTGGTCTATGAGGTTTCCCCAGAAATTTCTCGTTAACTATAGAAGACATGCTTCACTACCTTTTAGTTGGACTTGAAGTTGACATGCTGCCTTGTGAGGTTTTCTTCACGCGACGTCGCAGTGCACAGTGTACACAAACAAGTGCCTGGCCCAACACCAGAACAAAGATACCAGGAAGGGGGATGGAGGGCCAGCCGACAGGAAAGGAAACAATCAATGTTTATAGATGTGTTGTTTTTCAGGATTCCCAACAGAGAAGTTTCACAATGGATTCATTCTAAACCATATGACGGCATTGTGGTGTGAGTATTTGAAAGAAGGGCAATCTTTTTTTTTCCATAGAAGAAGCATAGCTAGATCATGTATAGTCTCTTTACGCCAGTTGGCTATGCTGTTCCGTGTATAGTGCAAAAGTGCGGTGCCTGTGAATAATTTTGATCACTGTGCTTGCATGCATGTGTACTGCTTTTCTATGAGATGCTAGGAATTGGGGTCTTCCGTCCGTGGCAATGTTCACCCTAACAGTTCGAGGGACACAATGGAACATGTCCACACATTTTTGCACTCTTCCCGCCTGCCCCATACACCGCTTCCATAAAATGGAACAAGGGCGTTCTTGTGGTGATGGACTCCCACTTCCCAGAAGTGACACCCTATACCTTTATTCTGTATTCTTCCATTGCCACGAGAATGTCAGGCACACTGGGAAGCTGAACTTTCTTTTGAGCGTGCCTGTGACTACTCCCTTCAGCTGATGTACATGTGGGCCTAGACCCTACACTCTGCGGAGGAGCAAATTGAAAAAGAAAATAAAAACACGCTCTCCGAAAGGTGCACTGATCGATCTCACTTCCTTGAACTCAGTATTTTCTCAGTTCCTTTATGTGTGTGCGTGCGTGTTGTTGATGTTCATTTTGTTGTTGTTGTTGTTGTTGTTATTGTTGTTGTTGTTATTGTTGTTGTTGTTGTTGTGGTTATCAACTTGGACAGAGATAATTGGCGGAAAAGCCGATTTCTTCGCATGAAAGCAGTTCCCAGGACGGCAAAGAATGTGGTGTACATGTTTCTGTGCTAGACCCGTCTTGGCCTGTACAGTGGTGAGACCTAGCTGTAACCAACAGCTGGAACAAGCCTTCTAAGTGGTAAAACCAAGCTTCAAATTGACAGCAGCAAGCAAGCACTGGAGGTAGCGTGTGCAGGCTTATGCAGGCTTGGTACTGAACTTTGTTCACAGGTCACAACTGTCTTCTAGTGGTATGAAGGGGAGGGTAGGAGGTTGGGCTCGGAGTTAGAGACATGTGCGTCTAAGTGAGTGGAGATGCAGAGAGGGAGAGAACACAGAAGGAAGTGCATGAACAGTGAGAGAAAGAGAAAATATGATTCTGACTGGTCAGAGAAAACTTTCGTTCATTTACAGACAGAGGGGAACAGTGGTCCTCTATCAGTAAGGAGAGCTACAGGGGTGAGAATTTTGAGGTCCTTTCCTCCGCCCAAAGAAGAGTTTGAAACTATGCACTTAAGAATCCGAAGTTTATGTCTTCATACGATTTTCATGTTCTTCTCAAAATGGTGAAAAGCATGTTACTGAAGAGGCGAGGTTTCTGTGGCTGCCAGTGGCAGGCTTAAATACCAAAAGAATCTGTAAGTGGTAACATCACTGGTGCTTTCCGGCGGCCTGCACACCGATTCAGCCAACCACCCCCATGCATATATCAGCGGGCAGTGGCCACTAGTTGAAACTATGGTCGGTCAGAGTAAAAGGGCCATTCCACCTAAAAAACAAGTTATGCTATTTCGATGCAGTTTTCCGCCCTGGGTACGGTGGTGAAGGTAATTTTATGTGACGTCGGGAACCCCTTCAAAGTGGGTGAAAGCGCAAACAAGATTTCCCCTCACCTGACATCACAAGTGATTAGTTCCTGGCCAGCTGACCGCTGAAATGGATAGAGAAGTAGATGAGTGAGAGATCAACTGCCGGTGAAGACAGGCTTATTTCTCGCTCGTCATTGGTTGGTGAAATTTTCAGTGACCTAAAGTCAGCTTTCCTGTAATATATCTTTGTCCAATTTTCTCACACCCTCCATCTAACCCGCTCACCCTTGGAACAAACCAGCTTTAGCGACCGCCCAAGCCGGTACTGATTCTCATTTGCTGCTTGTGGCGAACAATGTAGGTGTGACTTCTTTGTCGCTAGTCGGAGCTCTAGAGGTTGTCAATGACCGATTACCATCTCTCCTACTGCGAATCTTTGCCCACATTTCTCACACCCTCTGTCCATCGGCGTCCCGACTTACAACAAACGCAAAGATCACTGATGAAAGAAAAGGTAGAGTTGTGAACTGATAATTGTTAGTGTCCGCCACAGCCACACACAACAGGCACATGCTAATATTGAGTGTTTAATAGGAGTCAAGGACTACCAAGCAAGAAGGACACAAGAAAAAAGCTAGCATCGCGAAGAGAGGGAGAGGGAGAGAGCCAGAGAGAGATCGATCTAGCAAGCACAAGGTATCTGCCCCGCATGCCTGCAGCGTGGCACACATGCACTTCCGCCATATTGGCCTCACACCCAGATTGTCACCTACACGTCCTATGTCTCACATCACACCTCTCCCCCAGGTGACAATCGAAACAAGGTAAAGTATTCAAACTGGAAAAAAGACACACAGGAGAACGCACACACAAAAAAAAATAGAGGAACACCTCTAGCAGGCAAACAAGCAAACAAGGCAATCAGGCAACAAGAGTAAGTCATGCGGTATAACGTGCCGGCAGCGTAACGCATACGGCTGAGCAGCAGGACAAGGCAGAGCGGGAAGATGATCCACCAAAGGGGGGTCACCGCCACTCTCGTCCAGCTTGATCAAGCCCACATTCACCACTTTCTGTTGGCGTCGTCCAGAAGTGTGCTCTATCACCACTGTAACGGGGCCAACGATCCGCAAAATGATCCACCCGGCCTCGAAACGAGGTTGCAGTTTCTGCTGACGCTGAGGATACATGGTACCCAACTGTATAAGGGTTGACAACTGGCGGCAGATCATCAGGTCGACATGAGTCAGCAGAAGATAACTCAGCCTCCACGACATCCCGGATACAAGCAGCTCGCTCGTCTCAGTGCTCCACCAAGAACTCAAGGGCATTGCACGATTCTGTTCTTTGACACACAAGCCCCGAGGATGCCAGTTCATCATCGCCTCAAAACGTGCCAATAGCAGAATGAGGGCGCA
Source organism: Clathrina lutea (assembly GCA_028571005.1). Lineage (NCBI taxonomy): Eukaryota > Metazoa > Porifera > Calcarea > Clathrinida > Clathrinidae > Clathrina > Clathrina lutea. The sequence goes on from JAOWAR010164164.1 coordinate 7,957, forward strand.
TCCGGTAATAATACAACAGCAAGTCCAGCTCCACCTGCCAGTCGTTCGCGTGCTCGAATGTTTTCCGCATCCAAGTGAGTAACGTGCTGTTCATACACTCAACATTGCCCTGCGATTGCGGATGCTGCACTGCGCCCGTGCGGATCTGTACACCAAAGTTGTGAAACAATGACATGACAATGTCATTGATGAACTCAGGCCCATTGTCCAGACGGACAATCTCAGGTGGACCCCAACGTCAGCACATAGCGGTAAACGGTTCTGCAACACAGCGGCCATCGTGAAGGCGCAACAGAAAAACTTCGGCCCACTTCGTAAAAGCGTCGACACACACCAAGGCACAGTGAAACTGACCACTGCGCTCCAAGCCCAGCTCCAAATCGTCCAGAAACACAACATTCCAGGGATCACCAGGGATATCAGGTCGCAGACGGGACACAGATGGACCAGACCGAGAACTGGCTGTACTTCACTGCTGGCAGCAACGAACATGCTCCTGGCAGGCAGTTGCTATGCCCACGACAAAACAACGGGAGCGAAGCGACTTGTACATAACCTCCCAGCTGGCATGGCCAGTGTTGACATGAACAGCATTGACGGCTTGGGATGCTAGGTCAGGAGGCAGTACTGGTACAGAGATCTCACTATTCACAGGGAGTTTGACACTGCGATACAGCATAGCTCTATCAGTGTGCAACTGGTCATGAATTTTGGCAAAGGCTGGTGGAGTGACGTGGAGACCAGCCAGCAAGTCATCGATCGTCGATATGATCACATCACAGCGCCGTTGCGCCTCAGCAATCTGGCTGAGGGAAGGTGGGGCAAGCATACAAGGTAGTGAGGAAACAGCGGCAACAGTGTCAACGTCAGCACATTGCTTCGGGTAGACATGCCAAGCCACTGGTACAGGAGTCAAGCGATCAGCCACATTGCACTCGGTGGGGACCCATTTGACCGTCACCACTAGGTCGGCAGATGCAATAAGATCCTCGACTATCTCGAGACGTTGGCGTACAAGGATCTCATTTAATTCACCAGCCTTGACACGGCGCTCGCTGCTAGCAACTTGCTCAAGCCAAGCGGCAACTGTTTTCGAATCTGTCATGAGAGTAACACAGGGAGCATGCCATTTGGCAACCCAAAGTTAGGCCTTTTATCACGGCATCAAGCTTGGCGATATTGATGTGTCATTGATTAGATGCAGGTCGCAACCAGGAACAGTCCTTGACAACGCTGCCAGACACATACAACGCTGCCCCAATAGCCAGGTTTGACGCATCGCACCACACACTCCACTCGCTGTTATCAGAAGATGGCACTGTCCAAACTCCATGAACTGGGTCATCTGCCATGACCTTGGTCAAGACCTTGTTGCAGAAGGTTAGGGTAAAAGCCGTAACTGGCTCGTCCCAATCACCTTGTTCACATGCAATAAGCTTCAGAGCACTGCAAGCAGGGCGCAACCAAGAGCAGACAGGTAATGACCCACAAGGTGACCACACCACTGGAAAAGTGCTCTCTTGGTCAGAGGCTCCTTGAAGATCAAGTCAACATCACAGCGGTTCCAGCGAATTTCCGACCCGCAGCAGATGTGGATAGCTGCAAGCCAAGTACACGGGCCTGCGGTAATGGCACAAGTGACTTTGTAGGTTGGGCATGCGACTTGAAAGCAGTCTGTACAGCTGGTGTATCACGGTTGGGTGTAGCAAGTCGTCCACAAAATTGTCCACACTGCCAAAGCCACACGTCACCCACCGGATGTGGATGTCCATGAACTTCGGCGCAATCGCAAGGCCAAAGCCAATGCGGGTCATGACATACAGTTCTCCACGCCAAATGACAATCTGGAGCCGAAGAAGAGCAGGGGGAATCCAGACATTGAGATAAGCTTTGTGAATGTCCAAGACCTCGTGCTCGGCATCGCCACCAACACGCCACTTCCTGAGCGTTGCTTCACAAACAGGAGATGTTGTTCCAGGATCGGACACGATCACATATCGAGTTGATCCAGCGAACTTTTCAGGCTTCCATGTTGGCCGGATCCTGATCAGGTGCACTCAAAATTGTGCATTCGTGCATAGAAATCCCGCGCGCGCTGCACATGACGCCCACGTAGAATAACCCCATTGAATTTTATTTCCAGGACCACTTGGAATAAACCAACCAAGTTTGGACTCAAACTGAGGGTTTTCAAGGGTGAAAAACACTTTGAAGATGGTTAGAAGTTGTTAGCATGCCTCCGCAGCTAGATATTCAGTGTTGTACCCTGCCGCCCCATGGGGTCAAGAGTTGACCTCTGACGTCAA